>JAOTAX010005402.1:0-13188 GCA_025629825.1 Erythroxylum guanchezii
GCACAAAAATCAGCAATTAGGAGTCAAAAAGTACTTAACAATTATGAAAATGCAGCCAATTAATAATGTAAACTTGGACTCAATCACATCAATATTAACAACACATCCCAAAAATCAAAAATTGATTAGGTCTGCAGGGTACAACTTATACAAAATCTTATATATAACATTTTTTATCTTAAGAATTGCATTAAAGCTCGTAACAGAAGCAGAATCTAACTAGATAGCATTCCTAGTCTTCCAAACCGTATAGATGGTACACATGAATGCTAGTCTTGTGGCTTTGCTTTTAAGACGCGCTCCAGTGTAATCGTTCTGAATCCACTTGATTGCACTAGGTAGTGTAGTCATTGTTCGTGTCAATCCCAGCTATCCCTATATGGCAGCCCAAACTTCACCTGTAAAAGAACACTTAAAAAACAAATGATTAACATTTTCTGGTTCCGTATTACACTACTTGCAGGTTCAGTCTATCTCTAAGAACAATAGTTATCCTTTGTTGGCAGTCTATTTCTAAGACTAAGCCATGCAATGAAGAAGAATTTTGGTGGTATGTATTACTTCCATATAAATGCCATCCATGGACGTCTTATATGCTTGACTCTCAATAATTCATAGATTTTCTGTCCTGGTGGTCCATTTATACACAACTTCTGCATTCCATAAACCGCTTCCCTTTAGCCACCCAGCTTATCCACCAATTTATCCCAAATCAGTGCCAATTTTTTCAACAGGGGTGAGTCACGTTTGTGAGGTTCCCAATCCCATATTGATATGTCCTTCAAATAAACTTCATGGATCCATCTTACCCATAAGGAATCTGCTTTAGCATGAATATTCCATAGGACTTTAGACAATAGTGTCAAATTCCATAGTTTACAATTTTTCATACCTAGTACACCCTCCTCTTTTGGTACACAAACATTATCCCATGCCACTCTAAAGTGTTTACCATCCTATAAGAACAACCTATAAATGCAAGTTATACTCTCCAGGATAGTTGTTGGAATGGGAAATGTTTGGAGCCAAAAGGAAAGTAACCCTTGAATGACAGAATTTATAAGTTTAATTTTACTTGTATATGATAAAGTTTGACCATTCCATGTATTGATATACGCCTCTACAGATTTAAGCAAAACAGAAAATTAGGCCATCGAGTCCTTTATAGGTGCCAAAGGGCCCCCCAAATATCGGACTAGAAATTCACCCGTAGGGTATTCCATCTTCTACATGATATTCTCCCTTTCATGTCTACACACCCCGGCTAGGAAAATGCTAGAATTTGAAGCATTCACCTTTAGCCCTGCCACTTTTTTTCAGTTCATCCAACACCTCTACCAATATCCCTATAGAAGTAGAATCACCTCTAGAAAAAAGCATGCGATTATCCACAAAAGCAAAATGAGTAATACCAAGTTGTTTACACTTCGGGTGGAAGTGAAACTGAGGAGTTTTCATTTTTAACATTCTTGAGAGGTAATCTAAGCCAAAAAGGAATAGTGTTGGTGACATAGGGTCTCCTTGTCTTAAACCCCTTCGTCCCTTGAACATACCATGTAATGAACCATTTATTGATATTGAGAAGGAAGAGGTAGTTACACATTCCATAATCCACCGTATAAATTTAGTAGGGAAACCTAGCTCTTTCATCATATCTTCCAAAAACTCCAATGATACCGTGTCATAAGCTTTTTTGATCTCTATTTTTATCATACATAGTTGTGAAATGCGCTTTCTAGTATAACCTCGAACTAGTTCCTGCACTATAAAATCATTATTAAGCATATTTCTACCTGCCACAAATGCGGTTTGAGCTGAATCCACAATTTTTCCCACAACCTCCACCATATGTTTATTCAGTATTTTTGTGATCACCTTATAGAAAATATTCATATACGCTATTGGTTTGAAATCTATTACACTCTTTGCTGCTTTCATCTTTGGAATGAGTGTGATGATGGTATGATTTAATTGTTTCAGCATTTGACCAGTGGTAAAAAATTCCTTCATAGCCAAGATTATATCTGGTCCAACCATATCCAAGTGTTTTTTGAAGAAAGCAGAAGTATATTCATTCAGACCCGGAGCTTTGTCATTGCCTATATCAATCATTGCCCTCTTGATCTCCTCATCCAAAACTGGGGCAACCAGTAATTCCTGTGTCTCCATATTCAAGACCGATCCATTCCTTCCTACATTTGAATCCAACCTGTTCGAGGGAGTTGATGTCAAACTTAAACAACAATTCACCACTTTTTCCAGTGAAGTGGTTACGGATCCATCCTCCTTAATGATGTGAGAAATAGTGTTCTGCTTTCCTCTCTTTTAGGTTACTGCTTGGAAATACTTCGAGTTTCTGTCAGCCTCTATAAGGTGCTTACATTTAGCTTTTTGTTGAAAAAATTGTTTCTCTGTATCTAGTAAAAATTCAACTTGCTTCCTTTTGATGTTCACCTCATGTTTCAACTCCACATCTTCAGGCCTATTGAGAGAGGTCTAGGCCTTATATGCTAGTAGAAAATCCTCTTGTGCCTTCTTAACCTTGCTAGAAATGTGCCCATATGCTTAAGAATTTAGAGTTTTCAAAGGATATTTTAGTGCCTTCAACTTCATGCGGAGAACATATTGAGTTATCCCCTCTACTGCCATCTCCCAACTACTAGCTACAATATCCTGAAACTGAGGGTGGTTAAGCCACATATTAAAAAACTTGAACGATTTTTTTCCTTGTACTTCTAATTAGTTGATAGCCACCAACACTAGACAGTGATCTGATTCTACCATCATGTCTAAAACATGTGCTGAACAACTATAACCCAAAGAACCCCATGCTTGATTAAGGAGTACCTGATCCAGTTTTTCCCTTAAGTGATTCTTGTGCCAAGTAAAGAATTCCCCCTACATGGAGCATCTTCCAGCCCAAGTGTCATTTTGAAATCTAACAAGTCTTTAAGCAAATATGTTGAGGGAGGCTGACATTTGAGCCTTTCTCTTGCTGCAGACACACAATTAAAGTCCCCCATTATGATCCCATGTATCAAGGAGTCTACATTCAGCTCTATTAGGTTCTACCGCAATTCCCTTATTCTTGACACACTATATTAACCATAAACAAAAGATACTATAAATGAAAATTGAGATATACTGCACTGGATTTTCACATGAATAAATTGTTCTTCCACCTCCAACATATGAGAATGATAAAAAGCATAATTCCATATAAAGCATATTCTTCCTCCTGTAATAGATTCAAAATTGTGACAAAATTCCCATCCTTCAAATCTATTTTTCATCATCTTACTCAAACTATCAGTGGATAATTTGGTTTCAAGAAAACAAGCAAACTTACAATTGTGTTGTCTTATAAGGTTGATAACACTATGTTGTCTCAAGGCCTTATTTAGACGTCGAACATTCTAGCACAACAACTTCATTTTCTCATGTGTGAGGGCCTCTCCCCTCCTATCCTCTTGATTTCTTCCGCAATACCCTTGCCCCACACTTCACTATTCAGACCCACTTGAACTTGCACATTATCTCTTTTAATCATTCTTCTGTGGAAAGTCATCATAGCCTTACCTTTGCTACCATTTTTGTGGGTTTGCACCGTCTGCCATTCACCACCACTAACTGTTTTTGACTCCCTCGAAGCCTCTGTAACCTTTGTCCCCTTGCTCGATTCTCTGCCTCATTGTTCACAGTAATGCACCCTTCATTTTGACTTTGTTATTCCCCCTCCTTATCTAGGTTTACCTCTTTACTAGGTCCTAAATGGTCTCCCTCCTTTTCAGGATTTCCTTCTTGAGTGGCTCGGCTCCTACATGAGCTTCTGGTTGTTTATGCATGCCTTCCTCCATCTCCTGGTTGGGCTGATTCATATCATTACCATCTATAATAGGTTATGTACCTCCTGCATTTACTGGGCTCTTCATCTGTTTCTTCTTAATTCTGTCTTTGGATTTGCATTCAAAGGAGTTATGACCAAATTGCTTACAGTGGTAGCAGTAGCTAGGGAAAGTTTCATAGTAAACCACTTGTATGTATCGGGTACCCCTAGGCATCTTCACATCAAAGCTTGTCACTAGTTGTCTTGATGCATCAACTTCTACTAAAATTCTAGCCAATTCGTGACTTTTTGCTAGTGATTTTGTCCATGCATATTGGTCTTCCAACACGAGATCCTAGTTTTGATAGCCCCCTCTCATTTCACAACTCCAAAGGTACATTAGGAAATTGTAGCCATATGGGAATTTCCATAAAATCTTTATAGTCAAATGCAAAGCCCTGAGAAAGTCTTTTAAGAAGCAAAGTCTTCCCAAACAACACATACGGTCCCCCTACTAGTACATTAGTGCGATCCTCTTCTATGTCAAATTGAAAAATTATCCATCCTTGATCATGCGGTAGGATTTTACATTGAACACTCCATTTTGCTATTAGTCCTTCAAGTGCCTTCATTCCAGGAAATCTCCTAGTGAAGCATCCTACTAGACAATATCCTCATTCTTGTTCAATTTGTATCACATCTTCTTCCTCCATAATGACTTCATCATCTACCTGCAAATAATCCACCTGCATTCCTTGTTTCAGGTCTATTGTTCCTGAATAACGATGGCTTGGTTTTTCCTTCACCCTACTTGTCTGAACTTGGGTCTAACATTTTGTCGAGCACCTTCGGGGTTGGTTCTTCATCCTCTGAGTCCGCTTCAGTGTGTACATTCTCCCCATTTGTATCCTCATCAAAAGTGGTTGACTTCTCATCATTGCCAACTCCACCTTTACTCAACCCACCTGTACCCATATTTGCAAATTTTCTTCGTAAGCTTCCTCCAATGTTCTCAGCACCCAAAAACCCATCCAGCATTATTTCTCGACGTGTATTATCCTTCTTTTCCCTAATTCTAATATCTTTTTACTGTCTACAAACCACAGTATTATGCATACCTGCCACTTGCACTAGTGACGAATTATGTGCTCTTAACTCCTCACTACCCAGAGGCCTGCCCTGCAATGTTTCTTTTGTTACACCCTCTCTGTTTGCTCCCGTAACCATATTCATATCCTTTTTACCCCCCGCATAGCTTTGCGCTCTAATCTCCAAGACTTCATTGTTGACATTGTCTTGAGTTCTTATCAGTTGCTCTGGGGATCCCTCCGCCTGCAAGCCCATGACACAGTCAACCGTAATATCCCTAACTTTATATGGTGTCTTCTTCTTCTTGCCCATGCTTCACTGACTCAAGAAGCTAGGCAAGGATTTGCCCTATAATGAATCTTAAGGGTTTCGAAATTTCAGTAATAATAAGCAAATTCAATCCAAAACTCACAAGATGAATCTATAAATTAAACGTTGTTTAGTCGTAAAGTATGCGATACTTGGGAGAAAAATTGCTTAAGGTGAGAGAGCTCACATATGCACACTACTGATATTGATAGCTCTTTTTCTTTTTGTTTTTTGGATGAAAGGTAAATAATAAATTGAACAAAATCATATATACAATGAGCTTTAGGGTATACCCAAGAAGCTAGGCAAGGATTTGCCCTATAATGAATCTTAAGGGTTTTGGAATTTTAGTAATAATAAGCAAATTCAATCCAAAACTCACAGGATGAATCTATAAATTAAACGTTGTCTAGCCGTAAAGTATGCAATACTTGGGAGAAAAATCGCTTAAGGTGAGAGAGCTCACATATGCACACTACTGATATTGATAGCTCTTTTTCCTTTTTTTTTTGGATGAAAGGTAAATAATAAATTAAACAAAATCATATATACAATGAGCTTTGGGGTATACCCTGATCAAGACAGTAATCCAAAAATCACATCACATTCCCCAATACATCGGAAGAGAGCCTATGGCCAAAAATACATCAAACTCTCCAATACATCGGAAGTATCAAAAAGTAATAAGATCCATGGGGTACAATCTATATAAAATTCTATACATAACTATTTTAATTTTGAGAACTACATCTGAGCTCATAGTAGAAGCAAACTTTAGCTGTATGAGATTCCTTGTCTTCCATATCATGTATATGGTACACATGAATGCATGTCTAGTGGCTTTGCTTCTAAGACATGCTCTAGTGTAGTCTTTTTGAGTTCATTTGATGGCAGTAGCTAGCGTCAACATGGTTCGAGACAAACCTAGCCATACCCGGATTGCATTCCAATCTTCACCTGTAAAAGAGCACTTGAAAAATAAGTGGTCAACAATTTCTAGTTCAACATTACAAAAGCCACATGTTCGATCTATCTCCAAAAATTGTAAATTATCCTTAGTTGGTAGTCTACTATGAAGAATAAGCTATGCACTGAAGGAGAATTTTGGGGGTATGTACTACTTCCATATAAAAGCCATCCATGGTCTTCGTGAATGCTTGACTCTCAAGAGTTAATAAATTTTTTGTGATGAAGGGGTTCCATTTACACACAGCCTTTGCATGTTGTGGACTACATCCCTTTGGCCTCCCAGTTTTCCCACCAGTTCATCCCGAATCCATGCCATTTTTTTTAACAATGGTGAGTCACGGTTATGGGGATCCCAATCCCAAATGGATATACCCTTTAAATACACTTCATGTATCCATCTTATCCATAATGAGTCTACTTTGGCATGAATATTACATAGTACTTTGGCTAACAAGGTCTAGTTCCATTTTTTGCAAATTTTCAATCCCAAACCCCCTTCATCTTTTGGAGTACATATATTTTCCCATGCCACTCTAAAGTGCCACCCACCCTATAGGAACAGTCTACAAATGGAGGTTAGCCTCTCTAGGATGATTGTAGGGATAGGAAATGCTTGGAGCTAAAAGGAAAGCACTCCTTGGATGACTGAATTTATGAGTTCAATTATGCTCGCATATGAAAGGGATTGACCCTTCCATGAATTGAAATAAGCCTCTACAGATTTTATAAGCACTGAAAACTGGGCCGCTGAAACCTTCATAGGTGCCAATGGAACTCCCAAATATCGGACAAGAAATTCCCCTAAAGGGTACTCCACTATCTGCTTTATGTTCTCCCTCTCATATCTATACAGCCCTGCTAAATATATGCTGGACTTTGACACATACACCTTCAGCCCTACCACCCTTTGCAATTTGTCCAGCACATCTACTAGTATGCCTATGGCAACTTGATCACCTTTACAAAATAGCATAAGATCATCCGCAAAAGTGAAGTGGGTAATTTCAAGCTATTTACACTTTGGGTTGAAGTGAAATTGAGAAGTTGTTTTGCTTTTTAACAACCTTGAAAAATACTCCAGCCCCAGTAGGAATAGTATGGGTGACATTGGATCACCTTGTCTTAGTCCTCTTTAGCCTTTGAACATCCCATACAGTGAACCATTTATTGAGATTGAGTAGGATGCAGTTTGCACACATTTCATAACTCACCATGTAAATTTTGTAAGGAACCCTAAACCTATCATCATGTTCTCAAGAAACTCCCATGCAACCATATCATAGGATTTTGTAATATCTAGTTTTATTATGCATCTTGGTGATATCCTCTTTCTTGTATAACCCCTCACAAGTTCCTGGACTAGAAACATATTATCAAGCATGTTTCTCCCTGGCAGAAAGGTAATCTAAGCAGGATTAATAATTTTCCCCAAGACCTTCACCATACGCTCATTCGGTATTTTGATAATCACCTTGTACACCACATTCAGGAAAGCAATGGGTTTGAAGTCAGTTACTTTTGGTGCAACCTTAGTCTTAGGAATGAGGGTGATAATGGTGTAGTTAATATGTTTTAGACATTTTCTTGTGGTAAAAAACTCCTGTATAGTTGCAATTACATCTGGCTCGACTCTTTCCCATAATTTTTTGAAGAAGCTGAAGTGTATCCATCTAGACTCGGGGCTTTGTCATTACTAATGTCAAACATGGCCCTTTTGATCTCCTCATCAGTGATTGGAGCAACCAAAGATTCATATGTCAGCTCATCCAGAACCATTCCATTTTTTACAACTTTGAAATCTAGTCTGTGCAAAGGAGATGCTGAACCAAGGAGGCCTTGGTAATAACTTAGGCAGCAGCTTACCACTTCTTCCTGTGAAGTGGTTGTGGTTCCATCTTCCTTTATAAGGTGGGAGACAGTGTTTTGTTTTCCTCTTTTCCTCACTACTACATAGAAGTATACGGTGTTTTTATCAACCTCAATGAGATGTATACATATAGCTTTTTGTTGAAAAAATTGCCTTTCTGCATCCAGTAGAAATTTAACATGCTTCCTCTTGGTATTCACTTCTTGATTTAGCACAATATCATCAGGCCGATTAAGGGAGGCCTTATATGCTGATTGAAAAACCTCTTAGGCTTCCTTGACCTTGCTAGAGATGTTCCCAAAAGCCTCGAAATTAAATAACTTTCGGGGGTATTTTAACTCCTTTAGTTTCCTGCACAGGGTATATTAGGTTGTCCCCTCCACAAACATCTCCCAGCAACTGTCTATAATATCCTGAATCTGAGGATGTTTCAGCCACGTGTTGAAAAGCTTAAAAGGTTTCTTACCTAGTAGCTCTATATAGTTGATATCCACTAAAACTGGGCAGTGTTCTGATTCTGCCTTCATTGCCAAGAAGTGAGCTTAGTAATTATATCCCAGAGAGTCCCATGCTTGGTTTAGTATGACCCTGTCAAGTTTAGCCCATAAGAGATTTTTGTTCTAAGTGTAAAATTCCCCCCTACTTGGAGCATCTTCTAGTCCTAATGCCAATCTGAAATCCAGTAAGTCTTTAAGTAGGTAATTCGAGGGAGGCTAGCATCCTAGCCTTTCACTTGCAGTACAAACATAATTAAAATCACCCATTATGATCCAAGCCCCACTGGATCCGCATTCACTGCCTTAAGCTTCTGTCATAGCTCCCTTCTTTTTGTGACACTATATAAATCATAGACAAATGAAACTGTCCAAGTGAACTGTGAAATGTAGCACTGAATCCCAACATGAATGTATTGCTCTCCTATCTCCAAAACCTGACATATACAGAAAGTGGGATTTCAAATGATATACATTCTTCCTCCTGTAATGGAACCAAAATTATGACAACATTCCCAATCTTTAAATCTATTTCTCATCATCTTGCTCAAACTATCATTGCATAATTTTGTTTCAAGTAGACAAGCGAACTTACAGTCGTATTGCCTAAGTAGGTTGACAACACTATATTGTCTCGAGTCCTTGTTTAGGCCTCAGACATTATAGGATAGTAACTTCATTTTTCAGCTAAGGGAGGCTGCCCCCCTCCTATTCTCTTTGAAGCTTTAATATTATTATTACCCATATCCTCCCTATTGATACCCTCTTGTCTTATGTTCCTCTTCTCACTCCCTATCCTATTAGGTTGGGTCATGACTGCCTTCCCTTTGTTACCAGTCCTGTAATTTGCACCTTCTGCCATTCTCCCTCATGTACGTTTTTGAAACCAATCTGAGGTTGACTTTTCTATCCCCTTATTCCAGTGATCTCTTCCTTACATCCCATTCCTTCATTACAAACTTTCTTTTGCAATTGTTGCACTCCCTCATTAGTAGTAATTCCTTCTTGAGCTACTTCCTCTTGAGTTGCTGATTGTTCCTGTATGCCTCCTCCCATCTCCTGGTTATGCTGGATCATTTCCTTATCTTCCTCGACAGTTTCAGTATCACCTACAATTGTAGTATCCCTCATCTGTTTCTTTTTGTTTTCTCCCTTACAAACAAAAGGGTTGTGACCAAATTTCTTACAGTGGTAGCAGTAGTTAGGGAAGGTCTCATACAATACCATTTGAGTGTATCTAGTACCTCCAGTCATTTTCACTTCAAAATTTGTCACAGGTAGTTTGGAGACATCAACTTCAACTAATAGTATTGCATAGCCTATTCATGACTTATTGCCGGTAATTTTATCTATGCACATAGGCTTTCCAATTCGAGAAACAAGCTTTGACAGCCCCCTTTCATTCCATAACTCTAAAGGTACATTTGGAAGCTGCACCTAAATGGGAACTTCCATGAAGTCTTTGTAGTCAAATGCAAAACCTTGGTGGAGTTTCTTTAGCAGAAGAGTTCTCCTATACTCCTATACACTACATACAGACCTTTTGCCAATACATTGGTTCGATCCTTTTCTGTATCAAATTGGAAAATCATCCAACCCTGAGCATGAGGCAGAATCTTACACTTTACATTCCATTTTGCTATTTGCCCTTCAAGAGCCTTCGTCCTGGGAACCTCCCTGTGAAGCAACCCATAAGGCAGTATCCCCATGCTTGCTCAATTTTTGTTACATCCTCTTCCTTCATGGTAACTTCCTTATCTACTTGGACAAAGTCTAGCTGCATCCCTTGTTTCATCTCTCTGTTGTTCCTGAATAGTCTAACATAAGAAGGTTTAGTGTTGCCTTCATTATACTTGTCTGAAGTTGGTTCTGGCATTTTGTCGAACACCTTTCGGGTAGGTTTATCATCCTTTGATTCTGAAGCTTCAGTGGTTACATTCTCCCCAACTGTATCCTCATCGGCTATGGATGTATCCTCATTCCCCATCTTTTCAATACGCAACCCCCAATACCCACATTTTTTTTTTGTTCAGTAACCTACCTTCCCTGTTCTCAAAACTCAAAGGCATTAGTCTTTCCCTCTTTTCCCTATTTCCCCTCGTTTGTTCCTAGCTACAGACACTAGCGTTGGCTCATCCGTTGCTTTCATTATCAACTGATCATTTTTCTTCACCTCCACATTGCCTTGAATCCTACCTTGCTGTATTGCTCTTGTTGCTCCATCTTTGTTTACTCCCGAAGCCATGTTCACTTCCTTGTCACCTTTAGTGGTATTCTGCGTATTTACCTATTTTTTCAAAGGATAACTTTTTTCACTTATTTCCTGCACTTTATCATCAACAATGTCTAGGTTTCTCATAGACGGTTCTCGAGCTACCTGTAAACCCATGACACAATCTACCGTGATGTCTCTGCCCTTATGAGGTGTCTTCTTCTTCTTGCCCATATTTCGAACCCGAGAAGCCTAGTAAGGTTTAACCCTGCAATTTCCAACTTTCAATGTCAACACGAATTTCAATCTCATTGCACTAGATGAAGCTAAGAGTTGAGCGCATGGTGGCTGTAAGGTACGCGATGCCTAGGAGAAAAATCACCAAGGCTGAGAGAACTGACGTCCGCATGGCTGTTCTTTTTCTTTTTTTTGATGAAATGTAAATAGTATATTACATAAAATTATATGTACATAGGTCAAAAGTACTACATCAAATGTACCCATGACCCCAATACAACTGAAGTGGGGTTATCTGTTATACATTAACCTCTAGTACATTCGAAGAGAACAATAAACCAAAACACCTACATCACATGTACCCAGTACCTCTATACAACCGATGAGTCGCCCCAGTGCATCTAATGTGTGTACCAGAAAAAACAACATCATGTGTCAATACTTCCAATGAGAGGTTACTTGTGTTAGCTATCACCCTTTCCCCAATACATCCAAGCATAATTAGTGGTCCCAAATTAAGCCAAAGCCCTATACATTTGAGAGGCAGCTATGGTTACTAAGCTTTAACTAAGACTCCCTTCATGGTCCCCAATATCTCCAATAGGAGGCTAGGAGTACATCACATATATTCATAAAAAGTCATCAGCCCTTACCTCAATACATCCATAAAAAAGCAGTAATGTTATAAGGCAATGAGATCAATGGGATACAATCTATATAAAATTATGTACATTACTGTCTTTATTTTTATAATTACATTAGAGCTTGTAATAGAAGCAGACACTATTTGAATAGAGTTCTTTGCCTTTCACGTAGATGGTACATATAAGACCGAGTCTAGCAGCTTTGCTTCTTATACCTGGTCTAGTGTAATCTTTTCTTATCCCACTTAATGGCATTATGTGGTGAGGAGATGGTGGGGGTCATTCCAAGCCATGCTCTAATGGCTCTCCAGATTTCCCCTATAAAAGTACTTCTGAAAAACAAGTGATTAGAAGTTTCTGTTTCTATGTTACACAATGCACATGTTCTTTCAATCTACAGGAATTGTAAGTTGTCTTTTGTATGCAGTCTATTCCTAAGACTGAGCCAAGTAATGAATGAAAATTTAAGAGGGATATACTTCTTCCATATAAATACCATCCAAGGTTTCTTTGTGTGCTTCATTTGTAAGAGATCATATATTTTCTATGAGGAGGGCAGTCCATTCACAGACAATTTTTGCTTGCCATGAGCCATTTCGTTTCGACCCCCCAGTTTCTCCATCAGCTTATCCCAAATCCATGCCAGGTTCTTCAATAGAGGTGAGTCACGTTGGTGGGGATTCCAATCCCAAATTAGTGTACCCCTCAAGTATTCTTCATGTATCTGCCTCACCTATAGTGAATCTTCCTTTGTATGTATATTCCAAAGAACGTTTGCTAGAAGTGCATTATTCCACTTCTTGCAATTTTTTAATCCCAGCCTTCCTTCTCCTTTTGGTGAACAAATGGTATCCCATGCCACTCTAAAATGCCTCCCCCCACATAAGAAGAGCCTGCACATGGAGTTTATCCTATCCAATGTTGCTATGGGGATAGGGAAAACCTATAACCAAAAAGCTAATACTCCTTAGATAACAGAGTTGATAAGTTCAATTCTACCCGCAAAAGATAGAGATTGACCCTTCCAAGCATTCAAAAATGTTTCGACTGACTCAATTAACACTAAAAATTGGGCTACATAGACTTTCATTGGAGCTAAGGGTACTCCTAAGTAACGGACAGGTAAGTCTCGTAGGGGGTAGTCCACCATCTGCCTTAAAACTTCCTTCTCATAACCTTCCATACCTGCTATATATATACTGGACTTTTGCACACTCACTTTCAAACTAGCAACCTTCTTCAGTTCATGTAGCACTCCTACCAATATGCCCATAGAGGATAGATCCCCTTTTAAAAAAAGCATAAGGTCATCCGCAAAAGCAAAATGAGTTATAACTAATTGCTTACACTTCGGATGGAGGTGAAACTGAGGAGTGTTTGTTCTATTCCTTAGTAATCTTGAAAGATATTCTAGCCCAAGTAAGAATATGGTGTGTTGGCCCCTGATTTTTTTTATTAAGCATAATTAGATGAATTTTGGGGTCATATTAGATTAATGTATGTTGGAATTAAATGACATGTTAATGTGAATAAGGTTAGGT
>JAOTAX010005483.1:0-13178 GCA_025629825.1 Erythroxylum guanchezii
TTCGATTTTGCATGTTTTTGTATCATGTGTAAAGTTTGATTTTAGTATTGAATTTGTATATGGCTTAGAAAGCCATCCAAGATTGTAGCGTATTCAGTTCAGAATGTAAATAAATGTTTGAAATTGAAGTATGAACATGTATATGAATTATGGATTTTATGTATGGTTATGATTTCTAAAGATGATTGGGTTGTATTGGGATTGATTATGAAATTGTATATTATTTTTAAGTATGATTGTGACTTGAATTGTGGATTTGAGTATGTAATTATGGATTGAGACTTTTGAAGTGTTAGATATAGGATTGCGTTTGGTTGTGTTTGGATTTCGGACGGGAGTTCCGATGATGGTTGTTTTGGTTGGATGAGACTATAGAAGTGTGTTTTCCATTGGCAATTTTTGGGTTAGTTAAAATACAGCCGTTATGCTGCCCGATTTTCGATAAAATCGGTTTATGGCAAGTTTTTGGTTTATGGATGAAATATTAGGATATGTATGATTTGATTAAGAAGAAATTTATGAATTGGGTTTGATTAAGGATGAATTTCCGAGTAGAGAAATTATATTGTTTTGATTTGTGTAAGGTTGAATAAAGATGAAAATGAATGACTAAGAATGGAAAAAAAAATTATACCGGTTTTGGAATGTCTTAAGGTTTCCAATGTAATCGCTTTTCTAAAATTCATTCCTCGGATGTCGAAAATTTGTATTCGGTTCGCTTTCGTTCGCTTCGAGATCCGTTCGTTTGGTTCGATCGTTCCGCCACTTTGTTTCGCTTTGTTTTTCGCTTTTGTTTCGGTTGGGATCCGGTTCCGAGATCGGGTCCCAACATTCTGACATAACATTTTCTTCTAGAAAATGTTCCATGTTGTCTTAAGTTTCTAATGACACCAAAATCATTCAATTCGGTTCAGTGATTCAAAAGATATAATTCAAACATTTTTAGACTGCTCTTGTCCATAACAGATACTATACACAAATTTCATCTGAAATTTAAACATCTTAAAGACTGAATTGGATTCCAATTTCTTTAGATAATTTGTAACTCTATGTCTCTAGTTTATGACAAGTTAGAAATAATCTCATTTAGAGCTCTACAGATTAAGATATCATCAAAATAGTGAAGTATATTTAGTGGAATAATACCAGTTCATATCCTTTAAGAGCACACTCACTGTACTCGTCCCACATTTTTCACTCAACCTTTCTTACTTCATTTCAGGTAGCTATGATTTTTGGTGTAGATGTAGAACTCTTATGAATTCATTGGTTTAAGAATCAAGTCATTTGGGTGTCTAGAGAAGAAGTTATGGCCAAAAGAATCCAACATGTTCATATCTTTACTCATATTGTACATGCCTTGGCACAATTGCCATAACTCCCACTACAAATGTCGAATTGACTTCGCTTTTGGACTATTCGAAAGAAGACTCTAGATCTACAACTTTCGTGAAGACCTCAAAGACAAATTCTATATTCCGTGTTTTCTTCCTTCTTACTTTTGTACCGTGTCACTTTTACTTCATCTTACTTTTGCTTCGTCTTATTTTTGTACCGTCTCACTTTTGCTTCATCCTACTTTTGCTTTGACTTACTTTCCTTCATCTTACTTTTGCTTCTTCTTACTTTGCTTCGTCTTACTTTTGCTTCTTCTAACTTTTGCTTCGTCTTACTTTTTCTTTGTCTTACTTTTGCTTCGTCTTACTTTCCTTTGTCTTACTTTTACTTCGTCTTACTTTGCTTCGTCTTACTTTTGCTTCATCTTACTTTTGCTTCGTCTTACTTTCCTTCGTCTTACTTTTGCTTCGTCTTACTTTGCTTCGTCTTACTTTTGCTTCGTCTTACTTTTGCTTCGTCTTACTTTGCTTCGTCTTACTTTTGCTTCGTCTTACTTTTGCTTTGTCTTACTTTGCTTCGTCTTACTTTTGTCTCCAAAACGTCTCCACTTATAAAGATCATAACTTTCAGCTCAGATGTCCAAAATTTTCATACTATATGTCGTTGGAAAGATAAAAGAAAGATCTATAACTTTCCAGAAGACTTTGTCAAAATTTATCTAGATCAAGCCTAAATTTTCCCCTAAGATCTGAAGACAAATTTTCATTCATATACCAATGTACTGCACTCAAATCTTAACTTCATGACATCCTTTTGAGACTCTTAGAGATAGAATTGAAATTCGATGTCTGCATAAGAAATGTAGCCATATTTTTCTAGCTTAATCCAAATCAAGAATCATCTCGTTTGGATAACTAAAGAAAAAGTTGTGGCTACAAGACTGAAGCATACTCAGTGAACATTTTCCAGTTCAAGTCTTTATTTCAAAAATCTTTCCTTAACACAACTCATACCAAGATCACCTTTTCTACTTCATTTACTCCTCATTCTCAACTTCATTTCAAATCAATGTCTTCCATAAGGAAATTATAGTCCATGATTAATCATGGGAACTAATAACAGAACATACACATATGTACACATTCTTCATCAACTTACAACATAAATTTAACTTCATTTTTGTTTTCATTCCACTTCTAACTTTCACCTTAATTCCTCCCATTTCAAAATCTCTTATCCACCGAAAACACCATAGCAAATCATGAATTTATCCACATTTCTCATTCCTTACTTTACTCTTGTTTATAAATTCTTGGTTCAAGAACTTTCATTCATTTGTTCTTAACTCGTGACTAATCACCAAAATTTCTTATTTAATAGTTCTAATCTTTTACGAAAAGTTTGGGATCCAATAGTTTTTCTTAAGACATCTCTTTGGAAAGGAGTCATGAGGTTTGGGAAGAAAGTTGAGTCCGAGATATGGGGGTCCCTATGAGATTGTTAAGAGGATTGGACCCCTAGCATATAGGTTGGCGCTGCCACTAGAATTGTCACAGATACATGACGTCTTTCATGTGTCCATGTTGAGGAGATATAGATCGGATCCATCCCACATCATTCAGATCGTCGAGATTCAGTTGAGAGATGATCTGAGTTATGAGGAGATTCTAGTGGAGATTTTGGATACCAAGGAAAAGGTCATCAGGAATAAGACAGTTCAGTTGGTCAAAGTCCTGTGGAGAAACCATTCTATGGAAGAGGCCACGTGGGAGCCTTTGGAAGCTATGAAGGAGAAGTATCTACAACTCTTCAATGACTCAGGTAAGAATTTCGAGGACTAAATTCTTTTAAGTGGGGGAGAAATGTTGGCCCCTGAATCTTTTTCTTGATTAATAAGTATGATTTAAAGTAATTTTGAGGTCTTGATAGATTAATTTATCTTGGAGTTAATTAACATGTTAATGTGAGTGAGATTATATGACATAGGTTAATTAAATTAAAGTGTTAGGGTTGTAAGATTGCATAAGGGACATTGTTGGAAGATCACTTAAGTTGTAAAGTCTTAAGTCATTGAAGGAAGGGTAAACTGGACATTTTAGATTCATTAAGGGTATAAAAGAAAGAAAGAAGACTTATCTTGCATTTGAAGAGCAAAAAACGAAAATTAGAAGAGAGAAGAGGGAAAGAGTGTCGTTGGAGAGAAAAGAGAGGAGAGAAAGAAGGCTAAGCTTGTTAGTCTTAAAGAGTGATTTTGAAGTTGCTCAAGAAGGAAAAAGGAAGAGGAGGATTAGAGCTTCCATTAGAGCCAAGAAAATCATTGTTTGGTGAAGATTTAAGGTAAGTTTATGTTTAATCTTTTGGATTTTGGAAAGAGTTTTGGTTCAAAGAGCTTAGGAAATACATGGGTTTAAGTATTCTAGGATCGATTTTATGCATATGTTTCTTTGGGTTGTCCAATTTGGATTCCTATTGAATTGGGGATTTTTGCTACTGTGAAGGGAGGCAAGAGGGACAAGAGAAGCAAGAGGAGAGGCATCCTTGAGTAAGTTTTCAAGCAAGGAAATTCAAAGTGGGTTAGATTTTTTTAATTGAGTAAACGAGCCATAAATGTTCTTCAAATAAATGAAATTAAACGATTTTCCAACTACCCTATAAATGTGCTTTTATTGTTCTTGAAATGCTTGAGAATGTGCCACATGTTTTTGTATGTGAATTTTGTGAATGAATTTTGAGCTGATATGGAAATGATTTCTAATTGCTTCATAATTGTTGTATTTGTTGCTTTTGAATGATTTGAGAAATGGCTATTATGCTTGGTATAGGAATTTGATTGATAAATTATGAAATGATGATGGAAATGCATATGAAATATTTCATGTTCATGAAAAGCAAGTTTTCGAAATGTGCCATTTGGGCAATCGGTTTTCAAGTCATGAATCACATGTTATGTGTGTTTATGGTGGTTTATTTTGTTTGTCAAGTGCACTTTGACTAAAGGCTTTTTCTGCCTACCGGTTAGTGGCTTGGAGCTCCTTCACGGACTCCCCTATGTTTACGGCTATGCAAAACCATTATGTGCGATTGCGACAGTATGTTTTGTTCACGACTACACAAGACCATTTTATGGAATTGTCTTAGTACGTTATGTTACGGACTACCCAAACCATGTTGAGGTGTTTATGCATTTATGCTTTGTGGACAAGTTTGATGAATATATGAATTATGTGGTTTGCGAATTGGTTGATATGTTAAGAATTTAAGGAATATGTGTTTCATGGGTTTCATATGAAATTGCTTTGATCATGAATGTTTTCAATGGTTTTGTTTGTTACCGATTATAAAACTGCTACCCACGAGCTTTAAGCTCACCCCTCGTTCCTTCCCATCTTCAAGCGATGAGCAAGACATCAAGTGATCGAGTCAAGAGTCAAGGCATCACTCCAATTTGCATATTTTGTTTTTGAAGCTAGATTGTGTAAAACAAGGCTTTAGTCGCATTTTGAGCAATTGTTGTTCCTGTAAAGTTTGTATTTTTGGATTACGATGTAAGGTGGCTCGAAATGCCCACTAAAGCGTTGTAAAACTCTTATCTTTTGATGTTAATGAAATATATATACAATATGTTTGCTTATGACTTTTCAAGTCTTTACATTGCAAATTTCAAGTTTTCATCGTGGTAGGAATTGTGTTCTAACTTCAGGGGAAAATCTGAAATAATCTAGGTAGAACTGGTCAAAATTGTCTTCTTGGAATTTGTAGATGATCTTTCTAGCTTTCCAACAATATAAAGTTTGTAATTTTTGGATATCGGAGTGGAAAGATATGATCATTTCAAGTTGTGATGCTGCATAGGATGTATGTACAGGACAACTATACTAAATGACGAGAATTAGTGGTCTTGATGGAGCAAATGAGTAGTGATTAGAAGATTTAATGAAACTAGGTTGATGGTTGAATTGATATGAAGTGATATTGCACTAAAAGAGCTGAATTTGGGAAGATTATGAGTGAACATGATGTTAGAATGGATGTAGGAACCATTGCAGAGGCTTTGGAGGGAGTTTTGTATCTCCTATGTCCGTTAGACGGACTTTAGGTCCATTAAATAGACCTTTTCAGGTCTATGAGGACCCCCAGCCTCGCCCATGTCCATGTAACGAACATTATGTCTGTTTAACGAACATTATGTCCGTTAAACGAACTACTCCAAGCCCATCTATGTTCGTTAAACGGATATGTATAACATTCACAGGATAGCTACAGTAAATTGCGATTTTCACCTTTTTATAGGAAGAATCTTGCTTGAGTTCTCATGAAAGTTGTAGATCTAGAAGTCCTCTTTTAAACAGTCCAAAAACGATCTCAATCTAACATCTCTAATGAAAGTTATGGCAATTGCGCCAAGACAGGTTCCATATGATGGAGGACATAAACATGTTGGATTCTTTTGGCCATAACTTCATCATCCGACCTCCAAATGAAGTGATTTTTAAACCAATAGATTTCTAATACATTCTTATATATCTCCATAAAAATTGGCAACTTTTGGTCTTGATTTGGAAAATATTGATGGAAAGAAAATGAGAGACTGGTTGGAAGAACATAATTGGGTTATGAACATACTTTGGGTTTTTAAGCATATCTTGAGTTATAGAGCTCCAAATGAGGTGGTTCTTATTTCAAAATAAACTAGAGACATAGAGCTACGATTGTTTTGAAGAAGTCAAATTGTGATTTTGATGATTGGTTGGAGTGGGCACCCCACCCTTGTGGGAATGGCTAATGAGAGTTCGTTGAAATAACCCTACATGGTAATAAGCTCACGGTTTATGACTTCGGATGTTGGGCTCCAAAAATGGGGTCCAACACTAGCTCTACCTGATCAATCTAAACTATACATGTTCTACATACCTCACTAACCACTGTTATACTACCCACTGGAGTACTCACCTCTAGCCCACATTTCCGTATCTCCCGCTCACAATGCAATCTAGATGCCAGATGTGGTGTGATGAATGAATGTGTAGATCCTGGATTTACCAATGCATATGCTTCAAAATGAAAAACATTCATCACACCTACTACCACATTTGAGGAGTTCTGCGCCTCCTGTCTGGTGATGGCATAGACCCTGGCCTGAGATTGCGATTGGTTACTCCGCACCTTAGTCTTGACACTGGGCCCTGCTGATTGAGTTCTGCCTCTACCTCTGCCTCTCTGTGTAGATCTGCCAGCTCTAGTCTGCTGCACCGATGCCTTTATTACTGTTCCTCCTCTAACTCCAGACTGTGGTTCTAACATCTCAAGACAATCTCTGATCATATGGCCTACTGAACCACAACGGTAACAAGCTCCCATTAACTTCCAACATTTGCCACCATGCTTTTTACCACAGTGCTCACACTCAGGCAGCTGTTGAGACTGATTGGGGGAAATTTGTCCTCTACCTCTCCCAGACTCAGCAAATCCATCTCTTGGTCGGAATCTAGATTGTCTCGATCTAGACTGGAATCGAGACGATCTGTTCTGGAGCTTTCTGAAGCTTCTGCCAAAATTAGCTTGAGATTCATCCTATCCTGCCTCTTTCCTCTAACCTTCTGTCTGTGCTCTCCCTGACCATCCTTCAATAACTGTTCAATTCTGATTGAGGCCGCTCGGAGTTCTATAAAACTGCCCAAATTCAAAATGGCTAGCCTCGTTATGATCTCTATATTCAAACCATCCTCAAATCATCTACATTTGTCTTCTTCAGTTGGGATCAATGCAGTTGCATATCTCATTAGCTCATTGAATTTTACCTCATACTCTGCCACTGTGAGCCTGCCTTACTTCAGATCCAAAAAATTCTTTCATTTTCCTATCCATATAAATCTTCGGCATGTAGTTCTCTCGAAACACCCTTAGAAAATTCTCCCAGGTCAAACTACAAGGTCTGGTGGTGCTGCCTAGAACAGTTTTCCACCACTGGTATGCGGGACCTTGCAGTAGTGAGACCGCATAATCAAATCTTTCATTTGCCTGACAGTCTATCTGTCAAACACTCTTTCAATTCTCTCTAACCTCCCTTCTGCCTCAGTTGGGTCTGTACTTTTGTAGAAGTTTACAGCCCCCTGTCTTCTCAGCTTATCATATCTTCTTTCTTGCCTTTCTGGAATTCTCGGAGGCATTTAAGCAAACTTAGGTATAGGAGACTCTAAATTGGCTCCTTCAGACTCCATGTCAGCTGACTCTCCAATTTGATCTCCTATGGAAGATGACCTATAACAAACAAAAGTGTGATCACTATCTGACTATCTCACTATTTCTCATATCTCAACTCATATTTGTCCCTAAAGATGCCAAACCATGTTCTGATACCAAAAATGCAACATCCCACTACCATAGGGTACATACCTAAACATTCAAGAACATTCAAGTACATAACCTATGATAATGGTATGCTAGAGCAAAAACAAATCCAACTTACACATGGCATCAACTAACATCATTTAAAAGTCAACAAATTTTAAAACCATTCATTGCATTCATTCACAAAGTTTACACTGTTTTCATTAGACAAATATTTACAAAACCTCATACAGGTTCTAATAAAAACTACAAAATAAAAGCTATAACTCTTTGACGTTAGCTGACATACCTCTGAGCCATAGCTTAGTCCAAAATGTTCTTCTAATCAAAATAAACACTAAGTCTCCTGTCTCGTACCTGAAAAACCACATTGCAATTTTTATTAGTTTTGTGAACTCAATGAGTGAACCATCAATGATGATTTCACCGGATTCACATACACAAATCACATATTTCACAATTATTCATATAGAACATGTATATTTCAAATACTCACACTGTCATGGCACATCATTTAATCATTGTGAATCAAATCATATATAAACAAATACAGATGCATATGAGACTCCACATTCGTTATTATTGTTGTAGCCGAGTGCCTATCACATATATAAATACTGGCCCATCGGGCTCAGTTAGAAACATATATCACAGAGCATAGCTTTACGTGTAGAATCATATATCATGGAGCAAAGCTCTACATGCAAGTGCTTTCATACTGGCTACTCCAGTCACAACGCCTTTATTTGAGCATACATTTTATGAAATGCATCAATTTAGAGTTTACCATATTTCACAATCATTTATAAAGCACAATCAGAATTTCATAATCATCGGACCTAAGTCCGGCATTTAACTTTCGTTGAGAATTTACAGTCCCAAATATATACTCCTTGGACTTTAAGTCCGGAATTCAGAAACAAATCGCAATAGTTCAATAATTGGAAGCTTAACAAATCAAATCAAATCAATTATAGGAAATTCATCTAGATGGACTCATAGTACGCTCCAAGAAGCTATTGCCTGGATGGTCTAGTAATATCTGACTGGCATTCAAATGGTTTGGCAATGTCTGACTGGCGTCTGATGTGGTCCTCTATAACATACACAACACATTTACAAATATCACATTTTTGCACAAATGTATAAGTATTCCTTTATACACATGTACTTATATAAAATATGCACAATACATGTTCAATGACAATTCTCATCATCAAATCAATCAGATATCAAAGCTCTTATTAGTATCATTTGTACTTATAATTTGGACCAAAATAAAATAATGTGAAATCAATTTCATAACCTAATTGACCACTTCAGATTTTCTACCCACATAATTTCGAGTCAACTTTGTATAATTAATATAATAGGGTAAATGACAAAATTATGTTAAGTCAAAATGACTTCACAATTAGTGAGACGAAAGTGAGACGAAAGCAGAAAGAAAGTGAGACGAAAGCAGAAAGCAAAATTAGACGGAAGCAAAAAGAAAATCAGACTGAAGTGGATAGAAAGTGAGACGAAAGAAAATGAGACGGAGCGCAAAGATAAAAAGTGAGACGAAAGCACAAAGCTAAAAGTGAGACGGAAGCGTGAAGATAAAAAATGAGACGGAAGCGCGAAGATAAAAAGTGAGACGGAAGCGCAGAGTTAAAAGTGAGATAGAAGAACCGATACTATGTCGGATGACTAATCAGCTTGAGTTACTTATAGAACTCAACTGAATAACTGAATCTTCAAAGATCAAGAAACAAGAAGAAAGAAGTAGTTATTAAGAAACAGTTGAAGACGAAGGCTATAAATACGAGTCGGAGTCGAAGATTGAAAAAGTTAAAGAGATTTTCGAAAAAGAGTTAGTGAGATTCAAAAAGCTAGAAATTTCTTTGTGCTAAATGTAGAGCTATCCTTATCTGTAACAAAAGCTCGAAACATCTTTCAGTTAAAAGAAGAAAACCAGATAGCCTGAAGAGGCTATATATGAAAGAATACTTGTTATAAGAGACCTGAAGAGGCTCGAAGTCAAAGAATACTTGTAACTTTGCGAAGTATAGTGAAATCTCAGAAAGATCTCTGAGGACTGGAGGTAGCCCACGATTTGAGGTGAACCAATATAAATCTGCTGTGTCGACACTCGCTCCAAACTCTCTACTCAAATCTCTTAACTTTGAATTTTTAATCTTACTATTTTCACACGAGAATTTAGAAAATATTTTACATTACTGATTTTCAAAAGTTTTGAGAAAAAGCAAGTTTAAAGAAATTGTTAAAAAAAGGGGATCATTGAAAAAGAATACACAATTAAACCCCCCCTTCTTGTGCATTTGTATATCGATTATTAAGTTTATATTAACGTGTGATTCACTTCAAAATGAGCTACTTATTAACACAACCTTTACAACCACCATCTACTCAATATAGAAGGAAAAAAAAAGGAGATTGTATTACAGAACTGAGGAGGACAAATGCCTGATTGCAGAAAACATTATCAATTGGATTCGGGCAGCTTTGATAGCAAACAACAAGCAAAATTCACTCACTCCTAACATGAAGAACATATGGATGTTGTAATATACAGTACCAATGTTGTAATCTTTTATAATTTCAATTTTTTTTTATTGTAGACAGATTAAACAACTCATTATAATGTTAATTTAGCTTTTAGTATTATTAATACAATTCCTTTTATTTTCCAAAAAAAGATTGATTATAAATAATACAATATCACAATTTTATGAACCATATGCTTGTATATATTATAGGCTTGTATATATTATAATGAAAGCTAAAAAAATTAAATATGAGATAGCCTATTTTTAAATTTATAATAAAATAACAATATCGTATTTTTAGATATGAGATTGATGACAAATTATTACCCTAAAAATACAAATGGTTAGTAAAAATAAGGATAATTGATCAAAAATAGATAAGAAAATATAAATAAGATAGATGATATATATATATATAGTTAGATAAATACTATTTTAAAAGAAAATACATGTTAGATGTTATTTTAAAATTCATTTATTTTCACTAATTATTGATTATAAAATGTAAGATAAATTATATTTTAAATATAAATTTAATTTTGTAGTATTAGATAAATTACTAAAAATATCAATTAAATACTTAAAATTCTAATTTATTGCGAATACAATATGCCAATA
The DNA here is from genome assembly GCA_025629825.1 of Erythroxylum guanchezii. NCBI lineage: Eukaryota > Viridiplantae > Streptophyta > Magnoliopsida > Malpighiales > Erythroxylaceae > Erythroxylum > Erythroxylum guanchezii. The sequence goes on from JAOTAX010005483.1 coordinate 10,857, forward strand.
TAGACTATATATGATCCAACTTAAATATGATCAAAATCGGGAATTGTAGCCAAGTAGATGTAATGTGCTTTTTCATTGCAACCAATGCTACGTGGCTATAAAGGGTTTTACCTTTTAAGCCCCATTACATTCTTAAGCCTGCTCAATAATGACAATAATGGTCAAGTGCACTTCTCAATGCCACTAAAGGGTTTACATAAAGAAGAAGAGAAAGGAGGAAGAGAAAGGTAGATGATCTATCAAACTTATCGGAGAAGAAGAAGAAGCAACCATGAGTAGTGTCAGTTTTGAACAAGAGTCATTAAGGATATCAGAAAAAGAGGGAGAGTAGGGAAGATTTTTATTTTTCTTATTTGTTTTAAATTTATTTTATTGTATAATTATTTAAATGTTATATATATGCTAATATACAAAGGGACCAATCAACATGGTGATCCATATTAGTATCACTACTAATATTTGCAACAATTTAAAAATTTAAACATATAATTGATACTTTTAATAAATTTAACTAGTATTATAAAATTAGATGAAGTTCCAAATTTAAAATATAATTGACCTTAAAAAATAATCTAAAAATTATCTTTCTTCACCTTTGTATGTGTGTGCATTTATAAGAATTTTTCTTTAAAATAAAAGAATTGTATCATAAAAATTCCTAAAAAGGATACAAGGTAGCAATACAATAGATTGAAGCTTTATAAGTTTGTTGGAACATTTATAGATTGAAATATAAGCTTAAAGCTTTACTAGTCAAATTACTTCTTATACAAAATCTTAAGTGGATGCAAAATTGGGCTAACTCCTAGCTAAAAGGTTTATTCTTTTCTCGAGTTAGAACTTGTAATCATACATCCCACTTTTTAGCAATATTCTTACTATATTTTTGATGCAATTAATGATTAAAAATGAGTTCGCTTGTTCTAACATTTATCTTCCCTAATGCTTGAAGTGAAGTATAGTTAATGCCTTTGAATCCTTGAATTTCTTTCCCTCTATATAGTATAAACCAAGTAACTAAAATATATTCATCATCAGATTATCCATTATGCTCGTGCTTTTTCTATTACACATCAAGGTTATAATGACCCCTAAATTCTTACTTTAAATATTCAGGTTGCAAGCTTTTTGTATTCCATCCAAAAGGTAAGATGAAAAACAATATCGAAAGAAAATATGAGCAATTGATTGAGGGTAATGTCTATAAAAAGGGACAACAATTGGTGATGTTGTGTGAGCTATGAATTCTGTTAAAAGTGGATAGCTTTCCTTTGATGGATAACTATAAGATGAATGAAATGTTAGGGGAATCTTATTTAAAACCACACCAAACTAAACTAAGGCACTTTATGCATTTTTGGTCTTAGAAATTGTTTTCAATTCTTGTTGAAAAGCTCATAAGAAGTGTGAATCATATTAGTATATGGTGTCAACAGAGTTAGAATAAAGAGAATATCCTAGAGGAAACTTTAAGAGGCTTGATAAGGAAGAACAGGTTAGCTACTAAATGTTACCACTAAATACTAATTTAACTAAAGCATGTTCATGTATAATATCTTTAATATTATAAAAGATAATTATTAAAAATTAGGGGACCAATGTTCCTCCAATTATCAAACTAGAAACTGGTGGAAGCTCCATCACCTTGTTAACATTTGAACAGTAATCTAACTTGATCCCTTAGTTTAAGGATATGTAATATTTCCCATTTATTAGTACTAGATTCCATACTCTTAAAAGTTTTTATTCTTTAAAAACTATATATGAACCCAACTTACCCATAAAACTTCTTTATCTTTTAGAATTCTCTATATTCCTTTAGGTGTAAAAGCATTGTTGTTTAGTTTTATTGGAAGAGTACCCAAGACACCCTCTTCCTTTGGAAGATAGACCTCACTCCACTTATCCTTAGCCATTGAATTACTTATTATATCACCAGGTCATAAAAAGAATATGTGAATCCTTTCAATTAATTTGATCAAACTGTTTGGAAGAGAAACTTGTGAGTTCCAGTACATATGTAGGGAGTTAAGCATAAAATTGATAAGCTAAACTCTCCCATAATAGGAAAGTCTCTTGTTGCACTAACAACTTACTCTTCTCTAGATATTTTAATCAAAAAGATAAATTCTTTGTAAGTTGGCCTTTACGAGAAATTCAAATTCCTTAATAGGTAAAAGGGAGCTCCTTGATTATGAGGCTTGCCAAGATCCATATAGTAGAAGGGCTTACCTTAGATGACAGGACAACATAATAATAATAATAATAATAATAATAATAATAATAATAATAATAATAATAATAATAATAATAATAATAATA
>JAOTAX010005571.1:0-13169 GCA_025629825.1 Erythroxylum guanchezii
ATAAATTTATTTATTTAAAAATAATTTATCTTTAAGTTTTATCTAATATGTAATTATTATCAGTGATAACAATATAATTATATTAATATTAACAACGAAATAGGTTTTTGTTTTTTATTTGAAAAAACATAAACAAAAAATTGAAAACGAAAATTGAAAACTACAACAAAAAAACAGAAGTAAAACGAAACGACCCCTTAGTCTTCAATGTCTGGTTCTTCTCTTAAAGCGCCATAACATATGCTGGTTGTGACGAAGATACACCAACAGGCTTAAGGTCATACCCAAGACCTTTGATATATCATGATCTTGTACCAAGGACATTGTTGTAAACGTCATTGACATTGGGCTGATTCCCCTAGACAATGAAATTTGCAACAACTTCTGCATCTTGTCCGATAATTTAAAGTACAAAATCGAGTTAACTAAAAAATTATTACTTAGTATTACATAGAAAAATAAATTGTAATATGAATTTGTTTGTACTTACATAATTACTTTATGCCTCTTCAGACGTCCGACTTTCACCTTCTTTATAGTGTGTTAGCTTGTAGAGTATGATCTTATCACACTCTTGACCTTAGAGTTGAGTTTGACTCTATTATATGAATTTAAAAAATTAGAAGATAACATAATTTATTGTATTAAGAAATAGAATAATAAGTTGAAAACGTTACACTTACAAATTCTTATCGGATGATAACAAATGATTTGGAGCCGATGTTATTAGGAGTCTTCATTTTTGCTATGTTCACCTTGGCTTTCTCACACTTTTCCTAAATTAAGAGTAGTCATGAAATGTATAAACAAAATTAATGGAAGGAAATATGAAGTGAAAAAAACAAACATGAACCTTTGCTGAGACCTAATAATCACACATTTCACTTCAATTTTCTGGAGTCACCAGTTCCGGAACATGTCTCCTTGCCTCTTCTTCGGAAAGGAAAGATTGGTAATATTTATGAAGTCTATGTCGATGATTCTTCACCCTTTGTTTCAACAGTGAACTAACACAATTTGAAACCTTAGGCTTGTCGATATTAACGATATTGAGCTTCATCTGTGAAGAACACGTATAAGTAATTTTCAAAATAAAAATAAAAATCTTCCAAAAAAAAGAACACGTATAAGTTAAGTTACTGTTTTTGTTAAGTAAAATCGTAATACATATAATCAAATGAATTGATATATTACTGAAACTTTGTCCAAAGTATTTTAGAGCAAGTTGTCTTCTTTCAATTGTCTGGCATGCTGAAAGCAAGGCAATTCATTCCTCACAATGACAACCAACTTACTGGACAATTTTGCAGATTGAATCTTATCCAGAGGGCGACATTGCGTGGGGTCAATGGTCACAAACAACTTGTTGTTCATTGCAACATTCATCTATTGCAACTCAGCTCCTTTTGTGATACCTCTACCTCATTTTCTAATGCCAGTATTGGAACCTGAAAACAAAAAAATCATAATAAGAAAAACACACTAAACATGTAATGAGTAATTTCAGCATTAATGTAAATATGTTTGGTTAACAGTAACATACCTAAATATCCCTCAACACTAACAGACGATGTTGGTAAAGGTTGTTACTGACTGTCTTCATTCGAGGATGCAATTGTTGGTTATTGAGCAATGAGGTCAGATTGAGATGGTTATTGTGTGGGAAGAACTTCTTCGGTCGTTACCACCCTCTTTCCCTTGTTTCTACCAGGTGCCATTGCATTGAACCTGTGTAAAACGAAATATGAACATAACGCATAATCTTAACTCAAACAGCAATATTCCACATGAATATAAAGAGATCAATAGTCAAATACTAAACATTCGACATAACATTCCGCAAAAACATAAGTGAAACATTAAAAATATGCATCTAGTCATCGTAAATGAACATAAGTAAAACATCAACAACATAAGGCAATTATGAACATAACATTTCAAACAATACAAACAATTTATTTACATTCAATCATAATGATCAAGATTTTGAAAATCATCATCATTAAGTACATTATTGTTGGATTCTTCATCACTAATATATTCGAGCAAAGTATCATCATTGTCATTTAAGTCATCTTGAGTATATTCTTCTTCTGTTTGTAAGATAAGATGGGCTTGGCCTTCATCTAGTTGAACTATTTTGGGATCGACATCTCTCCTATGGAATCATGATATATCTACATCTTCTACTAGAATGCCTTCGTTATTAAACTCCAATCCAATATCTTGATAGACTTCATCTGCATCCTCATCCAATTGACCAATATCCCTTTCACAAAAATCAATGACTTTCTTTCGTTGAAACTTTTGAACAACCTTCCAATTGCTATCCAATACAGTATCGTTGACGTAGAAAACTTATTTGACTTGACTTACAAGGACATAAGGATCATTATCATGTCATGTCTTACTAACATTTATGCTAGTAATATGCCCATTCACTTTCATGTAAGTTAGATCAAACCATTTACATTTAACTAGAACAACCTTCTTATCCTTAATATAGTGCAACTCTATTATTTCAGAGATAATACTGTAGAAGTCAATGATTTAGTCTTCATGACATCCTTCAACGATAACCCCACTATTTTGACTTCTAACTCGATTATCTCGATCTTGTATGTGAAATCTCACCCCATTAACATTCCAACCTATGTATTTCTTCCCACAAATATGAGGCCCACATGCCAAACTATATAATGCTATTGTCTCTTCTTACACTTTACGGTTATGTAACCATATCATCTGTACGACAAATTGAAAATAAATATGAGGATGAGACATATTCTCATATTTTCATAATATGTAATCAATATGAAATTTACTCAATTTCTAAATCATGATACAAACTTCTGCCTATGTCTTTCTTTAACATTAATAATCCCTTTGTTGCGAATTGTGTCTTTGTGCTCTCTATTTAAAAAAGACAACGGCAGTAAGATCTCAGAGTGAATGAAGAAAATTGTAATATGATTGCTTGAATGAAAAGAAATATACGTACTCCATGTATGTATCGACTTTCTCACAATTGTTCAAAATATACCAATGGGCAATTTCGAATTTGTCTTTAGTTAACTCCACATATTTACCCACACCAAGTGACCTAACTTTTTTAGAGAAAATAGACAACCCACCGTCGTCATGAAAATCAAAGTTATGTTCTCGTCTATTAAATCTTATCTCCACATTAGTTAAGTACATTGAACAAAAAGTCAAGCATTCATTTGCTATATAAGCCTCTACAATAGACCCCTCTGGTCGAGCTCTATTATGTACATAACGCTTAAGAGAGCATAAAAACCTGAACATAAAAAGTTATAAACTTAGGAATTGTTACAAACAAATAACATAGAAAAACTTGTTGAATTTAATACGCATTACCTTTCAATTGGAAACATCCATCGAAATTAAACCGGTCCACAAAATTTTGCTTCATATGGTAAGTGAATTGCCAAAAGAACCATAACATCAAAAAATGGTAGGGGGAATAATAGTTCAAGCTTACATAGAATCAATGATATGTCTTTTTCCATTTTATCAAGCTCTTCAACTTTAACTGTCTTGCAATATAATTGCTTAAAAAACTCTCCCAATTGACCTAAAGTAAAGAACACATCCTTCGACAAACACCCATGTATTCCAACAGGAAGTAATTGTTACAAAAGTACATGACAATCATGACTTTTCAACCCTAACACTTTTCCCTCTTTAACATTCATACAACGACCTATATTTGATGCATACCCATCAGGAAATTTAACTAATTGGAGGAACTAACAGAATGAATGTTTCTCACTTTTTGGCATGTTGTAACAAGTAAGGGGAATAACGTATAAGCCATTATCTCTTCTTTTCAAATGCAAGTACTTTCTAATATTCATGTCTTCCAAGTCAAGTCTAGCCTTAATTGTGATTTTGGATTTCTCATCAATTCCTATGACAGTCCCTAAAATGGACTCACAAATTTTTTTCTCAATATGCATGACATCAAGATTGTGCCTCAATAGTAATTCCTTCCAATATGGCAAGTTAAAAAATATGCTTTTTTTTGTCCAATTCAGTTCGACACCATTTCTCTTTTGCTTTATATTACTTAGGTGTTTACTAGGTGTAATGTCACCCAAATGTGACAGCTGGTAAACAATATCATCACCGGACAACTTCATCGAGGCTTTACCCAACTCGACTCTGCCATTAAACTGTTTACTTTTTCGCCATCTATGCATATGTTCCAAATAATGACGATGACCCGTATAACATATTTTACTTCATATCCTTTTTGAATATGTTTGATGGTTACATATAGGACAAGCCATATACCCTTTAGTGCGCCTCCCAGACAAATTCCCATAAGCTAGGAAATCATTTATAGTCCACAAAGTAGTTGCATGCATTATAATTGTTTCCTTCATCAACATCAAAAGTTTGTAATCTAAATTCTCATAGATTATTTAAGTCATCAATTAATGGTTGCATATATACATCAATGTTCTTACTAGGAGCAGTAGGTCTTGGAATAAGCAAAGACAACAATATAAAAGGCTTCTTCATACACTTCCATTGAGGTAAAGTGTATGAGACTATAATCACCGACCACATGCTATATGAATTTCTCATATTACCGAAAGGATTAACTCCATCTGAGGCCAATCCAAGTCGAACATTACAATAATCTTATCCAAACCATGGAAACTTTCTATCAAACTCTTTTCATACCATTGAGTCTGCTAGGTGATGCATAATGTTATCATCAATATGTTTCTCTTTATGCCACCTCATATCTATGGTTGTTTTTGTTGACATAAAAAGTCTTTGTAATCGTGGTTTAATAGGAAAGTTTCGAAGGATTTTATTCAGTATCTTTTTCCCTTTCCCATCATCCACCTGCCACCTTGATGTACCATAAATAAGACACTCCTGAAGGTCTTTACTTTCCTTCCAAAAAAGAACACAGTCATACTTACAAGCATGACTTGAAATATATCCCAATACAAGATCCCTTAACAGTTTCTTTGCATCATAGTAAGATTTTGGCAACTTATGTCCAATAGGTAATGCATCATTTAGTATGTCAATTAACATGTCAAAGGACTTGTTACTCCATTTATTATAAACTTTCAAATGCAACAACTTCACAACAAATGATAGTTGTGAGAAATTAGAGCACCCCGAATATAATTGTTCTTAAGCAATTTTCAATAACTTCCCACAATTATCTTCTGTAATATTAATTATGTTAGGCATTCCTGTTTCATTCATAGTCTCCATATACTTCTGACAATCGTCTAAAATCTCGTCAATCCCATCATCACCATCATCATTCACATCACAATCATCTACATCATTATTGTAACTGTCATTATAACATGTATCACCACTACAACTTGCTTCCTTACGTTCACCATGATAAAGCCATGGAGTCTATAATCTATCTATGCCCAGATTAGCAAGTGATTATATACCACATCTTGACCTTGGAAGTCGAAATTTAAGCAATTGATGCATGGACAATGAATACTACATTCATCACCCATTTTATCTTTTACAAATTGCATGAAACTATGAACTCTTTTTACGTATTCAGTTGACCATTTTTTATGAGACATTCATCTCTTATCCATCTAGCTATACAATAAAAGAAGATAAATGAGTTATTACATGCTTTTTTTGTTCAATATTACGTTTAAAAAAAAAACCAATGTTATTAAGGTACGTGGCGTTGTTTCTTGTTTCTAACCTATATACCATCCTTTGTTTGTACTATGTTGAGTTGTTTCTTGTTTGCTTTGTCTGTTTAACTTTTTCTCTTACATAATGACATTGTAATTGGTTAAGTCTTTTGTATTAATTTTCGTTGTTTACATTAAAGCTATTATTTTAAATTTCATTGGTAAAAGAAAGAAATTAAGGTTCCAACTTTTATCTTTTTAAAATTGTTGGTGAAATTACCTTTATATATTTCCTCTATAACACCTACTGGTTTTTCTAATTTGTCAATATATAAATTACATTTACATTAGTGTATAATGTAATTGAACATGTTATATTCATCATTTGATGTGTTGGATGTTGTTATGGTACTAACTATTTAGTACAAAAATTAATTACATTGTATGAGGTTAACTACTAATGTTGTATTAGATTTTCAAGTTTACATTGAAGCTATTATTTTAAATGTATTTGGCAAAAGAAAGAAATTAAGGCTCCAAATTTTATCTTTTTAAAATTGTTGGTGAAATTACCTATACCTATTTCCTCTATAACAGCTATTGTTCTTTCAAAAGTTTGTCAATATATAAATTATATCATTTACATTAGCATATAATATAATTGAACATGTTATATTCATCATTTGAAGTGTTGGATGTTGTTATGGTACTAACTATTTAGCACAAAAATTAATTACATTGAATGAGGTTAACTACGAATTTTGTATTAATTTTTGTTGTTTACATTAAAGCTATTATTTTAAATGTCATTGGCAAAAGAAAGAAATTAAGGTTCTTATTTTATCTTCTTAAATTGCAGGTGATTCAATTTCAAAACGCTTTTCTCGAAAAATGGCTATAAAATGATGTGACAATATCGTGTTTTTACTGCACACACATCAATGGGTTTACTATCCACTCAATTCATGTTGTCAGTTCATACACATCAATTACGTTGACTATATACATCAAAATGAAACAACCATCGATATATAAAACAATTAATTAACAAACCATTTCAAATGCAACAAATACTACTAATTCGCATTAACATTAATGGTTACTACTAATTCGTATTCACAACAATTGCACCTATTTGGACAAATGATATTTCTAACTGGGTTGGATGAGTTACCTGGATCGACAGATAACCACAAACCAATAAGACGGAGGAACTTCAATGATTAATCTTTAGATTGCCTATAAATATGAGAGAATTAAATATGAAGTAATTAAAAATTAATAAAAAATAACAAAAAATGACGTTATGATTAAGTGATACTACAAAGAAATAAGACATAATTGCTTAAAAATATATATTGAAATTAAAGAAATCAAACCCTACAAGAATTCTATATAATTAACTTTATACTTTATCATTATAATTCTTGTTCACAGGACATGGGGCTTTTGTCCAACATGTGGTGGGTAAGGAGAATATACCTGATGATGCCACACAAATTCTTTGGTTTTGTCTCCAATCAAACAGAGAAAGACAGAATCTACCAAAAAAAAAAACCTATACACAATCACCAACTAATGCAACAATTAAAGTTATAAGTGTAGATTTAATAAGAAAATAGATGTAGCAAATACAAAATAATAAAGATACCAAAGTTGAAAACTAACTAAGAATTTAAAATGTTAAAACAAATGACTTATACAAATATTACTTTCATTATATGCTTAAACAAAGAAGGAACTATTTCAAAATGCAAGCTCAGCAATACATTATCTTCTTTAGGGAGATGAGACGACTAATGCACCTATGCTTTCACACTAAATTATATTTAAAGCATATACTTATACATAATGTGAACATAATTACATTTATTGAAAATCACAATAAATTATAATAATGAACCTAATTGTGATTCTTCCATGTAAATTAAAACTCTGTTTATGATATGAAACGTATACAAGTAGCTCAAAACAACATCGAATGTGAGTCAAGATAACATTTATTTTCATCGAAATGCGTAAAGACTTCACTTAAATTTGTAAAGTATAAACAAAGTCAGTAGTTTGATTGGAAACCCTATGATGCTTCCACACGCATGAGTAGTCTTCTCCCATTCGCAAAATGGAATATATAATATGCCCCTCCCTTGTATAAAAGGAAGTTATCAAGATGAGTAATGTTGAATCATGCATTAATGATCAATTACCAATTGGTCAACAGAAGTGACGAATCCTAACCTACTCACCTTGTTATAATAATAACAGTAGTTGCAATGCATGACACCAATTTTTAAGATCACAACTTCTTTTATCTATATTATATTCTTTTATCATTATAATTCTTGTTCAAAATAACAAAGTTATATTCATAATTTTCAAGGGCCAACTCCTTTCAAATTCTTCAATTTCATATGTAGAATTCAATCATTTTAGTAGGCAGTGGAAAGGGGACTAAATATTGGTACTGAAGGTTATGAATTGTATAAGCTTTAAAGGAAAAAACTCATGTAATTAAAAAGGACATTAATTAAGGCAAAGTCTGCCCTAAACCTTTAAAATGATACAGATGCTCTCCCAGCTCCCTAATATGCTTTTACTGATGATCCCTTGAATGTGTATAAGCTAGAATTTAAAATGAATACATAAACTAACAACAATAAGGCCTTGAATATACAAACCTCTTAGATCATACAGAAATCTAGAATCACGTAGCATAAAGATGGGGATGGTAGTACCAAATTCTTTCACTCCACCTTACTTGTTCCCTATCAAAATAGAACACTAAAATCCTATGAGAAATTTCATCAAACAGTTTATAGACAACCAAGATTCATCCCAAACTAACAACAAAAATCGTATCTTTTCCCATTCCTCACCAACATTAACACATTGAAATGAGCATTCAACCATTAATGGTCAAAATTTTTTAACTTAAGCAACTGAACAACTCACCCTAGCTAAAACCGACCATTAACATAAGAAACAATGAAACAAGAAGAAACAACCGAGAGCATAAAAGCACGAACCACTTACCTCGACTACAATTGTAAGGAGACGATGGAGGAGAAAACAAAGAGAACAAGATGAATGAAGATGCACGGACTACGAGAAGAGAAAAAATCAAACAGAGGAGAGAGGAAAGGCTGAGAGAACAAACGGCATTGTCTCAGCTAAACTTTTTTCAAGCCGACACATTTGGTGACGAATTCACAATTCGTCACCAAATGTTAATGGTCTATTAAAGCTTTGGTTTCCAATTCACAAAATTGTTGCTCCTTACATGAATGCGATGTTGTTTCGCTTAATTCGTTTACATGCCCATCCATTTGCGACGATATCACAATTCGTTGCGAAATGTTCAACATTTGGAAACCAAATTTCGAAAGTGTCGCCAATGTAGTTCAACATTTATAGATTTTTAATTTTTGCTAAATTTTTTAAAAATATCATAAACATAAATTAATATAGAAATTATATATAATAAATACAATTTTGTGAGACCACATAAAATTATGAAATAATATATATTAAAAAAGAATAATAAAAAGTATAAATGACATTTTTGTTAACTAAATTTATTTTTACACTTATACAATCATTGTCATTAAGAAAATAAAATGAAACTAGACAAATAAAAATAAATTAAAGAAAACACGCGAAAATTGATAAAAGTGAAAAATTCAGTAAGGATCCGGTTTTTTAGTTCAATCTCGGCCTACACCCTAATTAAAGCATTTTCTTTACATTCTTAATTTTCTTAATTGATTAAGTCTTTGTATGAGGTATTCCTATTACAAATAACAAAATGAAAAAGTTGCCTTTTACACTTATATATGCAATTGTTCTTGATTTGCTTTGTTTTTGGGAATGACTAATCTTTAAATTTAGTTTGGTAGATAAATAAAATAAAATTGGGAAATTTTTAAAACTTTGTATCTTTCATTTTTACCAAATTTCATTTTTACAAAATTCATCACTAACATGACAACATATACCTTTTAGCCCTTAATCTACCATTAAGTTTTTTTATTTGTATAAAAAGATACATTTAAATTAAATACCCTCAAGTTTTTATGGCGAATTCAGTTTAGGCGCAGAAGACCATTTTCGCGACCAACCACCACACTTAATCGCAAATAGTAGACAATTTGCTACCAAATTTTCACATCATCGCTCAAAATAGCTTTTGCGACGAAGACGTGTGAGTCGCAGAATATCAGCTTTGGCGACTAGCTTCTATACTTAGTCGCAAATGGTTGACCATTTGCTACCAAATATCGACATCGTCGCCAAAACCCAAGCAAATTCTTTATTTCTAAATAATTAACATCTAAATAAATTATCTAAATTATTTTCTTAGTTGTTTAAGTGTTTTATTTAATTTGAAAAGTAGTTTTCTTTTAATATCAGAAAATAGACTATTATGTTACAAAATAGCTAAAGATGTGTTAGAAATAGTTTTCTAATTATATTATAATGTCTTGTTAAATTTTAAATAATTACTTTTCCATATTTCATATAATTAAATAGTATAATTTTCTGAAAATTGTAAGTCAACTATAATTTATTTGAAGGGTGAACAAATTAATTTCGAAATAGTTTTCAATTGAATAATTTAATTTTTAATTTAAATTATGTTTTCTTTGGAATAGGAATATAAATTTATAAAAAAATTATTTATGAACCCGCAAGCTTTGGCGACGAACTATATATTAGTCACTACATTTGACGTTTGTCGACCAAATACAATAGATCCTAGCAAATTAATTAATACTACTTCCAAACAACTATAGTAAACAAGAAATGACATCGTTTACCTAAACAAGAAAATCAACGTCATTTTGTATTAGGTTTTCAATGTCAACCACAATAAAAGGCTACTCCATTCTCGTTCAAGTCGTCAACATTTCTCAAAATCCTCTCTTATGTTTGAGTTCTGTATTGTGGTCATCACCGTCGAAGAACCATTATTAACTGAATCGGTATTATTCTTTTGTTTTATTTTCATTAACGAAGTTGTACTAAGTTTAACTTATACCTTGAGGTGTTTATTGTGAGTTTTTAATTATGCATTTGATGTATAGGTTGTGTTTATGGTTGAGTTTCGAATATGATTTATTGTCTGTCTTTGTTATTTGTATGTGGGTTGGCTTCTTCCCAACGACCTTTAAAGCTTCCTTCATCAAAGCTTCGTAACTATTTGATGAAAGGTCTTTAAGAGTATTTTACTTTAATTCATTTCCGTTAATAGTAATATAGCCCAATATAGACAATACTATATTTCTGCACATCAAGAACATAGTCATGTCTATTCTACTGTAAATTCTAAATTTTGCATGTGATACAAACTACATAATAGATTTCTGAAATTTTAGTAAGGGTAACTTTCTAGCACATTGAGGATGTATAGGTGCTAAACTAGACTACTTTTACTTATCATTGAAATTAGAGTTGAATATATCATCATTTTATTCTAAATCAACATTTGCAGAATATACCTCTTAACATTATTAATCAAGAAATGTCGATATGGCGACTAGTTCTGGATGACCTTATTTCATTCCATTAGGAGAAATGTGGCAAAATTGTCCCTACTAAAAAATAAACAATGCAGAAAAATCTCCACTTCATAACACTAATTATCGTTTGCTTTCCATAGACGATTTTTTGCTTTAAGGTATTTAGTATCATCCGAACAACGTCACTTTTCTTATTATGTACATCTCATTTCCTTTTATGAAACTATTGTATATATTCACATTTGATGGTATATACTACATGTTATTTTAAGCTTCCTTGAATCTCGAAGATGACATGTAGGCTCATAGAGGCGGGAGTGATGTCACAATAATCCATAAAGGATTAGGGAAATCGGTTATTTTGGAGAATTCGTCAATTCTACAGACTTCGTCTAGTCATTCACGTATGCATGTCACTCTAATTTCAGTTTGTTTAACAGTTTACTAATATGACAATATCTAAGTTCTATACTAATTGTGTTTTAGGTAAATTGTTTCGTACTGGTAGTTCATCTGCAGAATTTGTCTTCCATACTAAATCTGGCGACTCAATTACTGTATCCTTTACAAGTTTAGCTATAGCAGAAACATTGTTACAAGAGGGTGTGAAAAACCCTACACCTAAGGGAAGAACTATCATTGTTTCAATTAGTGTCTTCGAACGTGCAAGGACCCTTCTCAGGAATCTAGATATTGGGGACTCATTTACTTTTACCGGCTCTCATGTCATTTGGAATCCAAAAAAATAATTATATCATTGTCATTTATCAATGCAATCAACTAGACTCAACTTTAAAGTTGATTTATTTTGTATCAATAATAATTTGTCAAACAACATCTCTACTAGTTAGGGGTTAAGCTGCGTACTATTGAGTGTGGACTATTATTGTTCTTGTTCTATGACTGTATGAATTGTTAAACTTCTAATTCAAAGTTTATACTACTCCATATATCATATTATTATATTGATACAATTATTTAAATTTTTTATAACTAAATTTTGTAATGTTAGTAAATATTAATGATTAATTAATATTGCCGTTTAACACTTAAAATTATGTTGTGTATATTTTTTTCAACAATACGTTGTAAACATTCAAAACAAATCTCCAATAAAACACATCTTAACTATGATAGATTATAAAAATGTTAGTTTAACAATTTTGAAAAATATTAACCCTTTGGTGACGATTTAGGCCAATTGGTCACCAAATGTGTTGCAAATTACTGTAGAACCTTTGGTGACGATTTCTAGAAATCGTCAATGAATGCGGACCATTCAGTGACGATTTTTGGACGATTTTCAGAAATCGTCACTGAATGTGCAACTTTTGGTGACAATTTTCAAAATCGTCACCAAATGTTGATTTTTGATGATGCTTCTAAATATAGTCACCAAATGGTCACTTTTAGCAACAATGTCAAAAACGTAGCAAAAAACCAAACATCTTTTTAGTGACAATTTTATATAATCATCGCCAATTGTAAACCCTTTGGTAACGATTTTAGACATTGGTCACCAAATGTTTAACAAATTATGGTGACGATTTCTGAAAAACATCACCAAAAGTTCATTTAGCGATAAATTTCTAAAATTGTCACCTACTGTGGATTATTTTGTGACGATTTTCAGTAATCGTCACTAAATGTTCACCATTTGGGGATGATTTTTGTCATTTATCATGAAATATTGTTCCTTTTTTGAGGTTTTTTTAGTTAGTCGCTAAAGGCTTAGGGGGCGCTTGGTTCATAAAGGGTAATGAAAATGGGAATAGGAATGAATATAGTGAGGAATGGGAATCGATATAATCATTATAATTATGATGGTTGGTTAAGATGAAGGAATGATTACCATTACCATTGATGGTAGCTGATTTGTTAAAAATGTTAAGAAATAAAAATTCGTTAAATTTTTGTTTTATAGCAAATTTTAAATATATTTTAAATAATTATTTTTAATTTATGCACCCTAATTATAATG
>JAOTAX010005579.1:0-13169 GCA_025629825.1 Erythroxylum guanchezii
ACTCAACTCCCTCTTTACCCATTAGAGTATAAGTGCCACTAACCTTCCTAACTAATTGCATATACCTCATCATTGGATATAACATGAACTTTGTGGAGTTAGTTGAGTGATGATTATAAGATTCATTAACTTAAAGTAATTAGGGAGAACGTTTCATTGTTCTTAATTAGTGTTAATTCGAGAAATAGTTGGCCAATGTAGAATGACACTTTGTAAAATAACTAATATTGTTAATATAAATAACATTTTGTGAGCCTTGGAGTAGCTGGTAAATGTTGCTCCTTTGTGACTAGAAGGTCACAGATTTGAGTCACAGAAACAATCTCTTTGTAAAATAATGCAAAGAAAGGTTGCGTACATTGATAACCTTCTCCCAACCCTCACAAAGCGGGGAAGCCTTGTGCAATGGGGCACGTTGTGCTTGTATTGTGTAGTAGAGAAATAATATAATTAGGCTCAAATAGAGTAGATATTATTTCCATCTTCTCTGTCTAATCAGAACATTGTATGATGAAATGAATGAATTATACTAAAAAATATGCACGAAAAGGTTAATCAAAATTATTTTAATACTTATAAATATTAAGATGGTAATAATATGTTACTAGATACCAATATTAATCTATGGATATAAATTATTTAATTGGAGAATTAAAATAAATTAAAAGAGTTTAATTTATCTAATATTGAATATGATTTATAATTATAATTTATATCCTTTACAAACATAATTAGAAATCTAATGGGTCAAATATGCAAAACAAGTTAAAGAGAAAAAAAGATGTAATCAAATTAAACTTGATTGTAAAGTTAAATTTACAAATTTAATATGTTATATTGTACTCAAATAACGAAATTGCTTTCAAGGGTGACGCTACGCCGAGGAGGCAAGCTGGTAGTGATGGCGCGATAAGTTGGTGGTATTGTGTAGCAAGAGAGGCAACAGACAACAACAGGGATACCAGAGCTGGAGAGTATATACTAAGTCGCAGAAGTGTTCATATATATATCTATGAACACTTCTGTGATGACTGCTTAGTGATATGTATATTATCTTACAGCTCATCGTGTTTTTTTTTTGTTTTCGGTTTTGCTGTACAAAGAATGTCTCAGGCACTATGCAGCCAGCAGCGCCAACTATGCCACTCCGATCAACCATGAGGGGTAGATGTTGTAACCAGAGCTCTTCAGCGACAACGGCAGAGTCTGCTAACTTTCTTCGAGTACGATAGCTTCGAGTTACCCACTGCAACTTCACAGTTGCAGTATCAGCCCGACGGTGAAAATTGGGACACAGTTTGTCATACCAGTCCATCGGGTAAGAGATATACATATATTTTTTAAATGTCTCGGTAATGCATTCTTGGCACGAGGAAATTGCCTCAGCTCCCAACGCCCAGCATCCAGGTGCACACTTTTACCTTTTGCTTCCTTAAATTTTAGTTCGAGTTTGTTGTCTGTTGTCAAGGGTCATATTCTCGTTAGTCTATTTTTATTATAGCCATCCCTATGTCATACTGGTAGTTGCTTTTGTTATTGCCTTCCTTCCAGTGAGATCTTTTTTATTTTGGAGTATTGTTTTGTAAGCTTGTGGTTATCCATCTGGGTTGAAGTTTGATGCCACGAGCAAGTTCTCTTTTAATCAACGGAGTATAGGCCATAATGTCTGACTTCACAACTGAACAAGATAGATTGTCAACTAAACCAAGCCAGTGTTCGGGGATGGTGAGGCTCGTCGACATACACCGCTATCGATAAACATTAATTCACTTTCGTAGAGTGTCTGACACACGTTCCCTCCGTTACGTTCCTTGAGCCTCCTAACAAGAGAGAACCGTTGGTAACCCACTTGTGAACCTAACGCTTCGACTAATACAAAACGATCCTTTTCATTAAATTCACCCCTCGGCACATCTCTCACTTTCACCTCCAAGACAAGCGTGGTTTGAATACTTTTCTACTTCCATTTAGACCACGACACATTCATGTGCATGAGTCTTCAAATTGTTTTACTACGTTCCTTTACAATTACATTTTTGTCATCCTTTTGTTGCTTTTTTGTGCCTGAAATAAGTGTCACTGTTGAAGTTTCTTAATGTTAATTATAAAAATTTTCTTATTATTATTCATAGTATTGGTATTAGTATTAGTATTAATATTAGTATTAGTACCAGGCATGCCTTTTATTTTCATGTGGGTATTCGGTGTGCATAATAATGTAAGAAAATAATCAATCTTTATAATAATGTGTGAATTAAAATTTATGTTTTATTATATTTTATATTTTAATCATATTATATATTTAAAGGGATTTTAGCTTTGAAAAATAAAAGAAAAATATTTTGTTATTATTCCACTACACAGAAGATCTGTTCTCGCTATGATTTTCAACATGACAAACACTCATTATATATATATATATTCGTATTTTAAATGGAGATTTTTTATTTGTTTTCTATATTAAATAATTCAAAATTGACATCAAAAATTTTAAGGTAGAACTTACAGATGTGTCTTATGAATTCATTTCTTTTTAAAAATACTACTTACTATTATAAATTATATAAGAAATATTTTCTTATATTTAACATATTAAAAGGACCCTTGAAAAGCTATTGTCTTATTGACTATTAAATAAATAAAATTTTTTATATTTTGAAATTATATTATATTTTATTAAGTAATTTTAAAAAATTAAAACCATTTTAAAATAAGTATAATTATAAAAATATTTTACTAAAATTTTAATTGTTTTCTGCATATTTTTAATGAAGGTTTGGCCCTTTATCAAGTTGGTGGCTTCGAGTCGAGTATAAAAGTGAGAACAAATTTCCAATTTTTTTAATTAAAGTTGTGAATACTGTATAAAAATTTGTATCAATTTTGATTATGATACAATATGATATCGCTATCAATAAATACCAGATTTTATTTTAGATATTTTTTAAAAAAAATTATAAAATAATCTATCAATTCTATATAATTAAAAGTTAGTCTCTTATTGTAAAATTTATCATTTAGAAGTAGAACTCAAATGAAATTTTTTTAGTGACCTTAACATTAATAAACTTAAATAATTAAATTATATTAATTCTAATTTTTATTAGTAGTTAATATTACATAGTCAAATAGTTTTCATTTATTTAATAATAAAATTATATTACAAAAACTATGTAATTTCATCAATTCTATCAAAATTCCAAGTATTTTAAAAATCTCATGGGAAGTCTTTATTTTTTAATTCAAAATTAGTTCATTAATTCTTATCGTCAACTTATTTATTCTTACATTTTTTTGGAGACGCACCACACTATGTGGTCATCTACATCATAATGGTTGAGAATTAACAAAATTACAAGAGTGACATTACAACAAGTTGATTAGGAATTAACACATTACAAGAATAATATATGTCCAACATCTTAATTTTTAATTTATATGTCATTACATATAATAAATATATTATAAATATTCAAAACGTAATATCAATTCATTTTATTAAAAATAAAAATTGTATGATATTCATTAATTTAAGTGTTAAAATAATAATTAATTAAGTATTTTCATTTAAATTTTCTTTATTATGTAATAATTATGATAAATAAGGTGATCAATTTTATATTTTGTTAATAATTAAATTAGTTAATTTTTTATTGATAAATATTGGAAATTTTTTACTTATATAAAAAGTATAAATACATTTTTAATATGTAATGTTAATCTAATTTTATTTATAACTTATAATTATAATATATCAATCAGTTTAATTTGATAGTAAATTAAAGTTTTGTTTTTATTATATAATAATATTAATGAACAAGGTGATCAATTTCTCATTTTTATTTATAATTTTTTTCTATAACTTTTCTTGGTTTTTGTTATTAATAGTTAAAATAATATTTATTAACTAATTTATCATATTTACACATCCTGACTTGTATTAAATAGTTATAATAATATTTTTTTACTTTTTATACAACAATAAGTTACATATTCAATTAAATTATTTATTATTATGTAAATATAATTAAGGTGATCAATTTCTTATTTTATTATAATCCATATATTTTAAAATAAATTCAAATTGATTATTTAATTTTTACTACTAATCAATAATTATTGATGAACTTGTCTTATTATATAAATCGTTATATTTAGTGTTAATATTGATTAAATTTTCTTATTATATTTATTTTGCTAATTAATTTTATTTTTATATGTTTACCGAGACTCAGTAATAGAACCAATAAATTTTTCTTACCATATCATATCAGATTCAACGTAAGTATTAACTAACGTTTCCTCTCTCATCAATTCGGAGGACTTAATGCTAGTATTAAATAATTATTTATGAATAAAAGTAATTATTAACTAATAAGTATTATTACATAAGCATAAATTATTATAACGTATTTTTATTAGTGTTACTTTTTAATAAAACAAATTTTTTTACTAAAAACTTAATTTACATCATTTTAAATTGATCAATTATTAATAGAATATAATATATTAATAAGTATTAGTAAAAATAATTTTATATTTTGATAGAATATTTGTTTGTAATTTATGTTATAAGCAATAAAAATAAAAATAAAAAATAAATTGTAAATTTCTATTTTTTAATAACTTAAGAGGTGAATTAATCAATAAAAATAGTAGTTTATAGTCAAGTAATTACCAAAAATAAGAAGAGGGTAATGTCTAGAACTTTATCCGAGTGGACGCCAGACCCTACAGTCTTTTTTAGTACCTATTTATGAACTAGTAAGAACGAAAATGTAACATTTATTTTATAACATTTATTTATTTAATTATTAGAAATAAATAAAATAAGTAATAACAAAATTGGAACAAATTCTAAGCAATCTTGGACCTTCGTTTTAAAAAATGAGGCGAATATAAATTAATATCAAATATTAAAAGAGATAAAAGATATTATTAAAAAATAAAATATTTTAATTATTTATTTATAAAAATAAATTATATAATAAAAAAATTTCATTATCATTCTTAATATTTAACACAAAATATTAGTATAGTTATTAATACATAGTTAATAATCACACATAATTACTAATTTCAATCTTACTTCTACTGGAAGTTAATGGTCCCATCCTGTGAGGTGCCTACAATCCAGTGAGGAGATTAGTTACTGGATTCGCCGGTGGATACCCTGGTCTAGATAAAAAAAAACCTTTAACATAAATACTAATTCTAGATTTTTTACAAAATGTAAGAGTTCCCTAGAAACTTTATTAATAATACATTTTAAAATTATTATTATTATTATTTATGTAAAAATACAAATAAAAATATTTATTGATTATTAATAATATATTTACTAGTTTAATGTGATAGCAAGTAACTTTTTACATAGGGTTATTCTTTACTTATCTTTTCAATGTAATAATAAACTAAGTTTTTTTATTGAAATTTTGTTTATTATCTAATAATATTGATAAATAAAATAATTAATTAATCATTTTTATTATAATTCTTATTTTATAAATAATTAATAATTCTTTTTAATATTAAGAAGTTTATTTTTCTATAAATAGTTAATACTAATTTTTGTTAGCCTTTTATTGTTAAAACCTAAAATCATAATTTTTACTATTTTATTAGTATAAGGTTACTCATATTAAAAAAATATATATTTTAATAATAATCAATAAAAATTATTTATCATATTTGTTAACAGATAATAATATTTTTTTAGTTTTATATAATAATAAATTAAAAATTTCATAAAATTTATTTATTATTTAATAATACTAGAAGTAAATGAAAATTTTTATATTTTGTTATGATTTATATTGTAAAATATATAAAAATTGATTTTTGATTCACTATTAATCATTAGTTATTATTATTTTTCTTAACATATCAACCGTTATACTTAATGTTGATTTTAATTAATTTTTCATATTTATCGGTCTGATAAATTTAATAATAGTGCTTATCTCATCAGTCTACAAGACTTAGTACTTTTTGTTATATTGGCCGTTAGACTCAGTGTAATTAGTAAGTAACTTTTCTTATTAGTGAGTCCTTTGGTCTCAACACTAGTACAACATTTGTAATTTAAAAATTAATTTATTATCATTTTAATCTCATCAACATGTTATAATTATTAATTAATTGAATTAATTAATATTTTATTATTTATTATTTATATTAGGTATACAATAATTATTTATACTTTTATATAAATAATGAAATGTAAATGTGATAAAATAGTAAAAATCTATCAAATCAGTAGCGAAGCTATTGCTAAGGGAGGGTGGGCAAATGCCCACCCTCAAATTTTTTTAAAAAGAATATATATATGCATATAGAGGTTGCCCACCCTAAAAGAATATCGTTGCCCATGGTGGATTGGATAAAAAAAAAACTATATTAAGATATACATTGCCCTCCCTGAAACAAATTCCTGACTTCGCCACTGTATCAAATTATTTATTTTAAAAATTATATTTATAAATAAAATAAATAATCGATTATTTTTATTAGTATTATTATAAGTTTTAATGGAAAGCTTAATCTAATATCATATTAAACTAAAAAAATATTATTAATAAGTAATAAATATAATATTTTAATAAATTATATAAATATGATAAATCAATAAATTAGCCTCTTTTACACGTATCACCCAATCACTACTTATAACGTAATTGTTTACTTAGAGTGCAATGTGTTAGGCCCATATCGGTGAAAGTTAACCGCAAAACTTAAATGTGGAATTAATTTCTAATTTTTTTATTGAAATATAATTTCAAACGATGGAATTTGTTCATATCACTTCAGAAGGTAAACTTGCAATTTGTTGGGATATAGACGGACAAAAATCTAAATGCACTTTGTTATATCTATATGCGTCAGTCCTCCCTTCCATCTTCCAAGTGCTCAGAAGTTGGCATTCCCCAAAAGCTAAAATGTACATTATCTAGAATCTAGAATGTCTACAACTCAAACTTCGATAATATCGACCGAGATAATTGCACATGATGGTTTATCATTTTCATTTTTCCAAAGGTAAGGTGCTCTTGATTGATTAGCAGCAGCTCTGATAAAAATTTCCATGTTCTCAACGTGTCAAACAGTAAGTAAACAGAACAACTAATTATGAATTAAAGAAGACAAATATAGGGAGTAGTACAAAGGGCTGCTCAAATTAACAGAATCCAACCTAGAAAAGTTGTTAAATCACATGACAGCAAAGGGTCACCTCCACTTAAATATCACCACCACCACCTGAGAAAGGCTCCGATTTGCCGCAATAACAGGTGCGTCAATTCCAAGTCCGCCAACATTTCCTCCATGAATGTCGTTTTTTGGGAGGAAACGTTCATTCTTCCCTTTTCTTGTGAAAAACTGCCGAACACAACAACAAAAAAGCAAGTCCCCATGCATGGTGTGATAGCATAACCAAAACCAAGAATTGAGCAACTTGCACCGGCTTCACATCAACAACGAAGTAGCAGGATAGGAACACTGATTTTTACAGAATTTGAGCTGTCAAGGTACTTTATTTTAAGTAATATTGTCAATGGCGGCACAGTCAATATGCATGGGCCTTTAGAGACATCCACAGCTGAACTTCCCAGCTCTTTCATTCTCAATTCCTAAGGTATCATTTTCCATTATCACTAGCTTAGCTCCCACCAAGAGAGGTTGACTTTCTCTTCACCATTAGAGGACAAATTTCATTGGCCCTTTCACTAATACGTGTACCCTCACGAGCTTTCTTCTTTCTCCTCTTCTTTTTTGGCCCTCAGTCTTATTATTATTACATTTCTCAAATTCCTATTATGGGAAAAGGTCAAGATTACAATATAACTTTTCAATTCGTTAAAAGATGAGAGAATGAATAAATAATCAATAATTTGGTTGGCCTCTTACTGCCGAGCTTTGGGGGTGCTCTCAGGCCTCACCTTGGCTTGGGACCGGGGCTTTCGATGGGTGGTGGTCGAAACCGACTCTTTAGAGATTATTAATCTTCTCTCTGATCCACCTTTAGTTCTAACTGAGTTCAATGTTTTGGTGACAGGAATCCAGCAGCTGTTGAATTGGGCATAGACGATTCACTTTTAGCATGTCTATTGGGAAGAGAACCAGTGCACAAAAAGTCTCGCTCGACTCGCTAGCATTCTAAGTCCGAGCCTTCATATTCTTCAAGAGCCCCCTTTTGACATCCAGGAGCTCCTCCATCAGGATGAGCGGGGCACAATCTATCCCCACGCACTGATTTAGTGTTGTCGTGTCCTCTTTGTAAACAAAAACAAAATAGTTTGGTTGTTGTATGTGTTAGATATATCTTGAATTTAAGGTGGAGAGTAAAATCTCATAAATATGAGACAACGCCATATTCGTACAATTTAGAAGATTATGAAGTCAGAAGTAGACTAGTATCGATGTCAAAAGTATGTCAAACGTCGTACTTGTGACACAAAATCTGATGACGCACAAAAGTAGAATGTCACTAACTTTAGGCACCTGTGGAGATAGACTTTCACTATTCTTAGACATCTTACATGTAATTCTAAATACCTTGGTTATGGTTTTGTATAAAAGGTTTGTGGTCATACTATTCTTTTTGTATCATTTTTTCACAGTATAAGAAATTTAACTTTATGTTTGTGGATGCAGGTCAATATATATGACTTGAACCACATAAATTCTATAATTTTACTTCATTTATTTTCTTATTATATTTTTCGTTTGTGTCATTATTTGTATCAAAGCCAATAATTGATATTAGAGCCTAGGGTCTCTTTGCGAATCTAGGGTTTGCTGTTAGGATGCATCTTCATAAATTTGATAATGAGAAATTCAATGGATCGAACAATTTCACTTTATGAAAGTTGAAGATGAAGAGACTTCTTATACAACAAGAATGCACAACAACATTGGAAGGAGAAAGAAATTGTTGGAGAATTTGGAAGTGTTGGATAAGGAAGAGATTAGGCACACATTGCTATTCTGTTTGAGTTTGAGAGACAAAGTCTAGAGAGATTTGATGAAATAATTGTTGTATCGTTTTGAAAATGACTTGAAAGTAAGTATCATAAAAATTTTCTAACAATTGTTTATATCAAAAGAAACATCTGTATACCATAAGGATTAAAAAAATACATAGGCGAAAGATCATATAGGTTATTTTAATCAAATAACCTTAGATTTACAAAGTATTAGGGTTATAATTGAATATGATGATAAAGTAATAATTTTTTGTATTCCTTGACTAATTCATATAGAAACTTTGTTGATACTATATTATATGGTAAAGAAACTATTTCTATTGGTGATATGAAAGATGCTATGTAGTCCAAAGAATTAAGAAAAAAGTCTTTGACACATATAAAGATGGATCATATTTGGGTCTAATTGTTAGTAGATGTAGTAACAAGGAAAAGGATATTAAAAATAGGAGTAAGTCATGATCTAAATTAAAGTTTAATGCTTTAAATATAAAGAAAAAAGACACTTTAAAAAGACTATTCACACTTGAAGAAGGAAAACGAGAAAAAGGAAACATATGAAAAAGCAAGTATAGTTGTAATATAGGAGAGCTAGAATAAAGAGAATGGAAAAAGTGGTAATGTTTTAACTATAAGTAATTCTGATTCTACAAATTGGTGGTTGATAGACATTGATATATCATATCATATGATTTACAATAAGGAATGGTTATCTTCTTTTAAAGAATGAAATAGTGTTGTCAGATTAGGTGATTATGAAGAATATTCTTAAAGGTAGTAGTTCAGTGCATATCTAAATGTATAATTGAATTTGTTAGAACATTGGATGCTTAATATATTCTTGAGCTTAAAAAGAATCTGGTTTCTATAAGTGCTCTTGATAATTAAGGATATAAGTTATTTGGTGATGATGGACGTTTTAAAGTATTATAATGCGCATGATTATAATGAAAGAAAAATTATAGCATAAAATCTATATCTTGATAGGATAAAATAATAATGGGATCAATGGCTATCCCTCAATCATCAAGATGGGATGATGACAATACAAAATTATGACATCATATATGAGGTCATATGAGTGAACAAAAACTTGAGATATTGGTTCAAAATTTGAGATATTAGTAAGGGAGGGTTATCAAATGAAGTTATGACTGGGAAGATGAAATTCTATAAGTCTTGTGTTCATGGCAAGTAGCATATGGTCAAATTTAGTTCCAATAAGCATACTTCCATTAAAATTTAGAAAAAGTAAATTAAACTACTAAACTAATAAAAAATGAGATAATTCAACTACTATGCAAGATTGATTATTATAGCTAAAATAACAATTAACCTACTCTATATATACCTCTCTTGAAACTCACTTGTCTATCCAATTAAGAAATTACCACCTTTTGTATGTGCAATATCTGATTGAACTTATTAAATATAGTTAGTCTATTGGTTATCACACTAGTATATGATATGATAAAACACAATAATGTTATCACACATCATGCAGATAACTAGATCTAGAATGTTTATTCTTCTATTAACCTACTCTATGTATACACACACACACACACACACACATATATATAGATAGATAGATAGATAGATAGATAGATAGTGGAAATAAAAAAATAAACAAAATAATCTTAGCATCAAAGAAAGAAGAAAAGAAAGAGATGGAAAAAAAGCTATCACAATTCTCCTCCTCTAATCTTGCTCTCTGACTCCCTTTAATATTAAGAAACCCCAAAACTATGAACTAATGGAAGGTGGCTGCTAAGAGCCTGTCACTAGCTATCGTCCACATCTAAAAATTGCTTATAATGAACCTTAATAAAAGGATTTATGAGCTATGGATACATATTATAGTCTTAAAGTGATTGAAATTGTAAATAATACAGTTATAAGGCGAATGAACTTGTAATTATACAAATCTTTGAGTTTTAGACCATGAGTTTGATGCCTAACACACCTTTTAAATTAGCCCTAGTTTATTTTTAGACTGAAATTTTATATGAACAGCTTGTAATTGTTGTTGGACTCAATGTTCTAATTTGGCTAGTTATGTGCTTCTCCTATATTATTCTCAAAATTTTGAGATCTTCAAGCTTAAGTTATCCTCTAATGCCTTCTACAAAGTTTTGTCAATCATGTTTGCTTCTAATTGACTTTGATATCTCCTAAATCAAACAATTACGGGAAAAGTTGCACTTAAAATTGAGATTTTACTTTAAATTATCACCTATATGTGTTGGACCCCAAACTTTTCTATTAAAGGAGGATATATATATATATATATATATATATATAAACTATATAGTGGAAATAAAACATAAACAAAATAATCTTAACATCAAAGAAAGAAGAAAAGAAAGAGATGGAAAAAAAAATCTATCACAAGTCTCCTCCTCTAATCTTGCTCTCTGACTCCCTTTAATATTAAGAAACCCCAAAACTATGAACTAATGGAAAGTGGCTGCTAAGAGCCTGTCACTAGCTATCGTCCACATCTAAAAATTGCTTATAATGAACCTTAATAAAAGGATTTATGAGCTATGGATACATATTATAGTCTTAAAGTGATTGAAATTGTAAATAATACAGTTATAAGGCGAATGAACTTGTAATTATACAAATCTTTGAGTTTTAGACCATGAGTTTGATGCCTAACACACCTTTTAAATTAGCCCTAGTTTATTTTTAGACTGAAATTTTATATGAACAGCTTGTAATTGTTGTTGGACTCAATGTTCTAATTTGGCTAGTTATGTGCTTCTCCTATATTATTCTCAAAATTTTGAGATCTTCAAGCTTAAGTTATCCTCTAATGCCTTCTACAAAGTTTTGTCAATCATGTTTGCTTCTAATTGACTTTGATATCTCCTAAATCAAACAATTACGGGAAAAGTTGCACTTAAAATTGAGATTTTACTTTAAATTATCACCTATATGTGTTGGACCCCAAACTTTTCTATTAAAGGAGGATATATATATATATATATAAACTATATAGTGGAAATAAAACATAAACAAAATAATCTTAACATCAAAGAAAGACGAAAAGAAAGAGATGGAAAAAAAAATCTATCACAAGTCTCCTCTTCTAATCTTGCTCTCTGACTCCCTTTAATGTTAAGAAACCCCAAAACTATGAACTAATGGAAAGTGGCTGCTAAGAGCCTGTCACTAATTGCTTATAATGAACCTTAATAAAAGGATTTATGAGCTATGGTTACATATTATAGTCTTAAAGTGATTGAAATTGTAAACAATAGAGTTATAATTGTTGTTGGACTCAATGTTCTAATGTGGCTAGTTATGTGCTTCTACTATAGTATTCTCAAAATTTTAAGATCTTCAAGCTTAAGTTAACCTCTAATGCTGTTGGATCTCGTTTTCGGAACCCAACTGATTGCTCTAATACCACCTATGTTGGACCCCGCTTGATTCCAGAGTCCAACCCTTAAACTAAAACAAAAAACGTAAGCGTATTCTAATGAAATCCATTAACCATTCTCGGTTCATCTAACCTGCTTTGATACCGCAAAGGGTGGACCCTTTTTTTTAATTCCCAAACCTAAACTCTCGCACTAAAATCATAAATACTTGAGCACGTGTAATACCTTGTAGGGTCACTTCATTGAATCCTCATAAGCTATCAACGGATCGTTTTTAGTCTCAAACTCAATTCATTTGACTCCTCATATTCAGCAACATCTCATGATTCTTAAGATTCCTATCTTTCTTTTCCATAATATTTCACTTATACATATAACAATAGTTCATATTCAAAGTTCGTCAACTCATCATCCATACTCAAATTCACATTCCGAATCCATACACAAATCCATTTCCTCATAAAATAAGAGTTTTACAAACTTTAATGATATTTCAAGCCACAATACACCATCAATATCAAAATCCAATATACAACAAAAGATACAAAATCCTATAATTCTCAACATATGTCTAAAGTCTTATTCTTACATTAATCCAACTTAAAATACAAAATATGCATAATCAAATGGATTCCTTGATTTTCTTTCATCCGATCTCTTTCTCATCACTTGGAGATGGGAATGAAAGGGGGTGAGTTTAAAAGCTCGTGGGTAACAGGTTTATAACAAATAACAAGCAAAAACCGTTCAAAAAGTTCATTGTCATAAAAATTCTTATTGAGTCATAAAATAC
>JAOTAX010005639.1:0-13162 GCA_025629825.1 Erythroxylum guanchezii
TGGATTAGTCTAAAGTTTCCAATACGGATTCGTTTTCCAGTTTGGTTTTTCGTAAGAGATTGGACATCCGGTAACGGATTCCAACACAAAGAACCCAAATCACTAATTTTGGTAGCTAATAACTCTTCATAACCTAATAGATTATGTTTAAAATTAAATCAATTTCATTCCATCTAAGCCATCGATACATTCACACAATTCACAATATGTAACCTAAACACACTAAAACAACAATATGCAAAATTCACACTCAAAGCAAAATACACAACCCTCCCCACACTTGAACAACTCATTGTCCTTAATGTGAGAAGGAGACAAACACACAGACATGAGAGGAAGTAACATAAAATAAAAATAAAAATAAAGACTATAGAAAGGCTAAATTTAAAATAAAAGGGTTAGAAACAAAATCTTACGATGATAGAGGTGGGAATGGTGTCGGAGGTGGCAGTTGTACGCCTTGAGCCTCTAAGTATCGATGAATCTGGCGTGTATCTCCGCTCTAATGTTGTTATGTGTGGGCCATCTCCTTCATCCTTCTAGAGTTTTTCGCAAGTGTGTCAGTAATTGCTTTGGTGTTGGTAGAGATTATATCGGTCACTTTCTTCCAACTAGGTTCTTCTGTGTCTTCTCCCTTTTCGAACTCCTCACTAGTTGAGTCCTCTTCTGCTTGCTACGGTGGGCTTGTCCTAGAACTCGCTGACCGACCCTGATCTTCACATGTGTTTTTTGGTTGATGTCCTAGAGTTTCATGTTTTGGGACTTTAGGATTTTAGCACGCCACAAATGATGGTGATTTAGAAAATCAGGGAGGTAGACAGTTAAACCATTACAATCTACACCACAGTACTCAACAATGGTGGAAACCAAATAACCCGTACCTAAATTATTTCTCCCTTTATGTAGAGTCGTAACAATAGCATTCATAACATGGGTTGAGATGCACACTGAGATGCTATGATCCATACTCCATAACAGAAAAAGTTCCTTCGTTGAGCACTTATTAGTTTCTGATTTGTCAAAAACCATTTGAAACATGAATTTATGTAACAACAAGTGCTCATGGATTCGTATAATGTTATTATGGGCATTCTTAGCGTTGAACCGCTCCATCCCAGTAAGCTCATTCCAATAGCAGGAAGCATGAAAGTCATCGTGTTGGTTGACAATGGAAGATTCAAGGTGTCATGACCCGGTGTCGAATGCATTTTCTCATTGGAATGAGTGGCATTTTCTCTTAGTTTTTGCATACAATTATTAGGTTTTATACATATTTTACCTGCTAAATTGTTTAGTTTATCTGAATCTGCATTTATAATGGTTCATATTTAATTTATAGGAAATACACTTGACTTTAGTGGAAAAGGACCACAACAATGGTTAAATGAAGGAAGTGGAGTCCAAAGTAAAATGAAGCAAAAAAAAAAAAAAAAGAGAGGGTTGAAACAATCCAAGCAGAAGCATTAAACGATAGCTGCTGGAGAGACTTATGAAAATTGTTTAGCTGAGAAACAAAAGCACAAAACGCTGAGGCCACCAACAGAAAACGACAGCAACTTGAGACAGGATAAAAACAACACATCAGGAGAGAAAGCGCATCAGCAGCTACAAAATGGGAATAGGTTTTAATTGAGGAGAGTATTGTAACATCAAAGTGGGGGCTCCAGGGGTGCACAGAACCACACTGACGCACCAAAAGGAATGCAGAGGGCACCACGTGAATGACGTAACGCGGAGGCATCCATCAGGGGATAACGAACCACCAAAATTTGTCACATCAACGTAAAGAGGGGACGGATGAACGAGAACCACGCGAATGCCAGAAACACGCATAAGTGATGCACCACGCAGAAATGCAACGCACGCATTAGGAGAGGCAAGGCCGACACACCATTAGGGGCGCACCACCAAAACCAGCACGTAAAGACACAGTGAGGCAGAGACAAAGGGTGATGCAAAAAGGGATCCCAAAACCTCTGTTTTATATCTATTTTTTCTCTCATTCTATGTTGCTTGCTGACTTTGATTTCTGTGGTTTTCATCCTATCATGAGTGAGTAGTTTCCTCGAAGCTTCAAGGTTTGGGTTGAATCTTGGTTTGATTTATAAGTATGAGTTTCTTGGTTTTGATTTCTTTATTTTGAGATTAATTTTGTTGGTATTATGTTTGGCCAACCATTACTTGACATTA
Organism: Erythroxylum guanchezii; assembly: GCA_025629825.1. Taxonomy (NCBI): domain Eukaryota; kingdom Viridiplantae; phylum Streptophyta; class Magnoliopsida; order Malpighiales; family Erythroxylaceae; genus Erythroxylum; species Erythroxylum guanchezii. Next base: position 2,191 of record JAOTAX010005639.1, read on the forward strand.
GTTGTTAATTGAAGAACTGATAGGTGAGAATTGATAATGGAACTCCAAAATAGGGAACTTATAAATTTCAGATTTAGACATAGACTGAATTTATGAGAGGAAACCCAGGTTAACAAGGAACTTAATGGGTTATGCTTGATTGCTAGGCTACGATAGTAGATTAGGATTATTGCATAATACTCCTTTAATACCTTGAAAAAGGATCTAAGAAACTCTAGGCTCAACCTTCTATCAACCAGAATTCGCTTCATAAATTGATCCAGGTAAAGTCCATAGAAAACGTTAAAAATGGAACCTTCCTTAAAGCTTACCACATTCCATTCGGATTAATCCCTAGAGATATTCGCATCTTTTTTTAGAATTGGTTTTATTATTTTTGATAGTTAAATTCCTTAATTTAAATCCCCATTCTTACACAACTGATTAGTCCAATTAATTGAGTAATCCAAGCTTGGTACTTACACAATTACTCCCTGTGGGATGATATTATACTATACTACTTGAGACCCGTGAACTTGCAGAGTTCCATCAAGTTTCTTGGTACCGTTGTCGGGGAATAATCCCTGAGTAATATTAGGCGACTGATTGTTTAGTTAAATTGGACACTTTTTTTTTCTTTTTGTTTTGTGTTAATAGATTTTGTTAGAATTGATTTTTGTTTTATTTGTTCTCTTTAATGTCTACTTCTTATTTTGCATTTTCTGTACCTTACATTTGATCTTACTGTGTTTTTCTTAGTCCATGCGAAGGTCCATCAGTGTTGAAGAATTATTGTTTGATTATGAAATTGAGAAGACAGCTAAGGCACAAAAGAAGGAGGCAAAATTTAGAAAAGTATGAGCAAAAACATCTAACGCAAACCTGAGCAGGAACGCCAGATCGAACCTGAATTTACTACAACTTTTCCTATAGAAGAGACAGTTGAATCGGAAATGGCTGAAAAGAATTAGAGAATTATGAGGGACCATATGGTCCCTGTTTTTGGGGAATTTTGCCCCAGCATTACAAAGCCCCCTGTGCAAGTAAATAATTTTGAATTAAAACCTGGCCTTGTACAGATGGTGCAATAGAATCAATTCGAAGGGCACCCACCAGAAAACCCACATGTCCACTTGCAGCAATTTTTGGAGATTTGTGAAATGTTGAAGCAAAACAGGGTACCTGAGGATGCTATAAGGCTTCGATTGTTCCCTTTTTCTGTGAGAGATTAGGCTAAGGATTAGCTCCATTCACTACCACTTGGTTCGATAAACAATTGGCAAGAGTTGTCAAAAGCTTTTATGCTCAATATTTTCCACCTGGGAAGATTGCAAAGCTCAGAAGTGAGCTTACCTAATTTCAGCCTAAGGAAGATGAGTCTTTGTACGAAGCGTGGAAGAGGTACAAGGAGCTTTAACACAAATGTCCACATCACGGTATCCCGAAGTGTATGATTGTTCAAATATTCTATAATGGAGTTTCTCCGATTATGCAAAGTGTGATAGATGCTGCGGCTGGAGGTGATTTAATGGACAAGAGTGAAGACGAGGCCTTCATGTTATTGGAAAAAATTGCCTACAACAACTATCAGTGGAATAATGATCGGAAAGAGGTTAAGCAAGAGGGGAAGAGACCTCAAGGAGTCTTCGAATTAGATGCCTTTACCTTGTTAAATTCGAAATTTGAAGCTCTTTTAAGGAAAGTGGATAAGTTTATCACAGGTGCTGTGAGTAATGTGAATACCTTATATGATCAGGATTTTGGGTCGAATATAGGTACAGAATTTCAGAACATTGGGCAAGAATTTAGGGTTGAGCATATGAATTTTGTAGGAAATTATGGGCAGAAGAATCAATGTGGAGCTTTCTCAAACACTTATAACCCTGAATGGCGGAACCACCCAAATTTTTCCTGTCTCAACAACCGAAGCCACCCCAAAATTTCCCTAACCAAAACCATTACCCATAACATCAACCGCATTACTAACAGACCCAGCAACAACAAAACCGTGGCCCTCCAGGTTTCCCAAACTTGAGACAACAAGCTCAACCCCAGCCACCTGAACCTAAGTCCAACCTTGAATCAATGATGGAAACCTTTATGCAGAAGCAAGGAGATCTGATTCAACAACTTGCTACCCGAATAGACCAACTTATGGTCCATAATGAGATGCTTGAGACTCAGATTGCACAACAAGCTGCATCACTAAGGTTTGACAAGGGTAAGCTACCAGCACAACTAGAAGCTCCTAAGGAAATCAAGGCAGTGGTACTAAGGAGTGGAAAGATTTTGGAACCTATGGTGTAGAAGAACAGAGCTAAAAAGGAATCCAAAGGAACAGACTAGGATGCACAACCTGTGCAATCCGATGCACAGATTGTGTAACAATCACCTGAGTCAGAAAAATACATACCACCACCACCATATATGCCACCAATCCCATTCCCTCAGAGATTTCATAGAGCTAAGCTAGACCAACAGTTTGGAAAATTTGTTGACATTCTGAAGAAGCTCTATATTAACATCCCCTTCACGGAAGCCCTTACCCAAATGCCTACTTATGCCAAGTTCTTGAAGGAAATCTTATCCAAAAAAAGAAGGCTAGAGGAAAATGCGACTGTGGCTCTTACAGAGGAATCAAGTGCTATTCTTCAAAATAAACTCCCTCCTAAGCTTCAAGATCCGAGAAGTTTCTCGATACCTTTCCAAATAGGAACCAAAACAATTGGGAGAGCATTATGTGATTTGGGGGCAAGTGCGAGCTTATTGCCATTATCTATTTGTCAGAAATTAGACATTGGAGAGCTTAAACCAACCACAATATTATTGCATCTAGTTGACAAGTCCAAAAAATTTTGCATTGGGATATTGGAAAATGTGCCCCTCAAGGTTAGAAGTCTTTTTTATCCCGGTAGACTTTGTTATGCTAGAAATGGAGGAGGATACTAAAATACCTATTATACTTGGGAGACCCATTTTATCCATAGCTAGAGCAATCATAGATGTTAAGGATGGCAAAATGACTCTGAAGGTGGGGGAGGAATGAATTGAGTTTAATTTAGGGAAGGCAATGAAGGCTATGGATGAAAAGGATTCTTATTTAAGGGTGGACGGTATTAACAAGCTGTTTGGTGCTGAATTCAGAAAATCCCACCTAAAGGATTCGTTGGAACACTGCTTAGTGAAGGCTGTAATAGCTGCAGGGGATAATACAGAATTTACAGAGAAAGAATCAGAAGTTTTCGAATTCGCACAAATGCTCGATGCACATCTTGTGAAAATATCTATACAACCTGTGCAACCTGAACAAATGCTACCACGTGATTCGAACAAAGATGAACCTCCGAATATGGAGTTGAAACCGTTGCCTCCTAACCTTAGGTATGTATTTCTGGGCCCTAATTCGACCTATCCAGTCATTATTAATGCTCTTTTAAGCCTTTTCCAAGTTGATAAACTTTTAAGAGTGCTTAGAGAACACAAGCAAGCAATTGGGTACAACATTTCAAATCTGAAGGGAATCAGCCCATCTTTCTGCACACATAGGATTCACTTAGAGGATGACGCAAGACCTATAATTGAATATCAAAGGTAGCTAAATCCAAACATAAAGGACGTGGTCAAGCAAGAGGTCTTAAGGCTATTAGCTGCGGGTATTATATACCCTATTTCTGACAGTAATTGGGTAAGCCCTATCCATTGTGTGCCCAAGAAGGGAGGTCTAATAATTGTGAAAAATGAAGGTAACAAACTAGTACCAACTAGGACAGTTACGGGATGGCGAATGTGTATAGATTACAGAAAATTAAACAAGGCCCACCTATAAAGACCACTTCCCTTTGCCATTTATTAACCAAAATTTGGAAAGACTTGTTAAACATGATTATTTTTGCTATTTGGATGACTTCTCTGGTTTCTTTCAAATTCCCATTCACCCAAATGACCAAGAGAGAACTACTTTCACATGATCCTATGGTACCTTCGCATATCGAAGAATGCCATTTGGGTTGTGTAATGCATTAGCTATATTTCAGCGTTACATAATAGTACTCTTTTCAGATTTTATTGAGAAAATTATAGAAGTCTTCATGGACAACTTATCCGTTTATGGACAAACATTTAACTCTTGTTTAGCTAATCTTGTTAAAGTTTTAAGCAAGTGCAAAGAGGTTGATCTAGTACTGAATTGGGAGAAGTGCCATTTCATGGTATAAGAGGGAATAGTCTTAAGCCACTTAGTCTCCAATCGTGGAATAGAAGTGGATAAGGCTAAAATCGAACTGATAGCGAATCTGCCTCCACCAACCTCAGTAAAGGAGATCAAAAGTTTCTTGGGACATGCAGGCTTTTATAGGCGTTTTATCAAAGATTTTTCTCATATAGCAAAGCCATTGATTAATTTATTGAGTAATGATGTGTCATTCAATTTTAACCAATCTTGTCTTGATGCTTTTGCAGAATTATGCAAGCCTTAACCTCGCCACCTATTCTTCAACCCCCGGATTGGTCCCTCCCCTTTGAAATCATGTGTGATGCTTTGAATTATGCTATGGGAGCTATTTTACACCAAAGAAGGAACAAGGTGACCCATGTGATCTATTATGCGAGCAAGACGTTGGATGATGCTCAAATGAATTATGCCACGACTGAAAAGGAGTTGCTAGCGGTAGTCTTTGCAATGGATAAATTCAGGTCATATATCATAGGCTCAAAAGTGATAATTTACTTAGATCATGCATCCATCCTCTATCTATTTGCGAAAAAGGAGGCTAAACCAAGGCTTAAAAGATGGATTCTTCTCTTTCAAGAATTTGACCTCGATATTCATGACAAAAAGGGAGTTGAGAATTGGGTCGCAGATTACCTCTTAAGGCTCACTACAGATGAAAAGGAACCCCTTCAAGAAGAACCACCAATTAATGACTCCTTCATTGACGGGCATTTTTTCTGCTGTGCAAATTTACCATAACTGTGTTATTCACTACAAAAAATTGCGACAGTAACATTACAATTTCCATGGCATGCTGACTATGTGAATTATCTTGTTTCAAGAGTCTTGCAACCTGAATTTACTTTGCAGCAGAAGAATTTCTTTTCGGAGCTCAAGCATTATATATGGGAGGAGCCTTTTCTTTTTAAGCGTTGTGGTAATGGGGTGATCCGAAGATGCTTACCAAGTGAACAAGTAGGAGCTGTCCTAAATCATTACCATGCATCCCCCTACGGAGGCCATTTCAGTTCTGAAAAGATAGCAGAAAAGGCTCTCCAAGTTGGTTTTCATTGGCCTACACTTTTCAAGGATGCAAGAAATTTTATGCAAGCATGTGACAAATGCCAAAGAGATGGAAATATTTCTCGAAAACATGAGATGCCCCTTAAAGGAATTTTGGAGGTAGAACTTTTTGATGTTTGGGGGATAGATTTTATGGGCCCACTACCATCTTCTCTTGGCAACAAATATATTCTTGTAGGGGTTAACTATGTCTCTAAAAGGGTGGAAGCAATCGCTGCACTAACTTGTGATGCCAAGGTGGTCATTAGATTCCTCAGGAGGAATATTTTCACGAGATTTGGCACTCCTCAGGCAATTACTAATGATAGGGGAAGTCATTTTATCAGCCGCTCATTTACCAACCTTTTGAAGAAATATAGGGTATACCATAAGTTGGCATTGGCCTACCACCCTTAATCTAATGGGCAAGCTGAAATTTCAAATAGGGAGATTAAGTGTTGGACCCTGAAAATTTTTCTTTAGGTTAAGCATGAGTTAAAATAATTTTGAGCTTTTGATAGATTTAATTATTGGAGTTATAATTATGTCAAAGTTAGTAGGATTTATCGAATGGGTAAGTGGAATTAAAGTGTTAATGTAATAAGGATGTTCAAGGACATTTTTGAGAGATCACTTAAGCATAAAAGAACATAAGCTTATAAGGAAGGGCAAAATGGACTTTTTGGACTCATTAAGGGTAGAAATGGAAGAAGAACATGTTGTCTTGCTTGTTAAGAAGAGAAAAACATGAATTGAAGGGGGAGGAGAGTGAAAATGAAAATAAGGGAGAAGAAGAGAGGCTTCAGTGAAAGAAGATAAATCAAGTTGTTACGGTAGGTTAACCATCTTTTTTCTTGCCTTATTAAAGGAATAGGTTGTGTTGAGGATGAAGGAGCTAGAGAGAAAAGAGGTCTGTGTTGGAAAATGATGGATTAGGAGAACCCATTTGATTTTAGGGTCTTTAAACTAGGTCTTAAGTTTTCTAACCCAGATGGGGTATGGGTAGGTTAAATTTATGTTTGTTGAAATTTTGAGATTTTTGAAGTTTATGTATTTCATTGGAATGTTGTTTTAAATGGAACCTTGTTTGTTTTAGGAAACCAAGGGAATCCTACCCAAGAACAAGGGGAAAGGCAAGCTTGACTTGGATTTTCATACTAATTAGGTGGGTAATTTATTTATGGTTATTATGTGATTAGGCAAATTCTTGCCTATGTGTGTGTACGTGATTTCTCAAAATGGGTTTTTCTTGAAATTGAATTGTTGTGACTTGATTGAAAACAAAATACACGTTGCATTATGATTATGTTATACCTCAAAAGAGGTCTTGACTTTTGTATTAAATGAAAAGAAGATAAAGCATAAAGTATGAGCATATAAGAAAATGAAAATGTGCTTTTGTTTGGGGGAGAGTGGAACCATTCTGTTCATCACGTGCACGTTGACAAGAGCCTTCTTCCGGTTGCCCGCTTGTGGCATATGAGCTCCAAAATTGGACTCATTAGGTAAACTTCGATTTCTCCATTCTGTTTCCATGAAACCCTCGAGCCAATTGGTTATGCATTGCATAATTGAATTGTCAAGTTTGATGCATAATTGAGTGTTATGTTTAATGGTTTAAGTTTACGCTGTGTTAAAATTTTGAGATAAATGGATCGAATGCTTAAATTAGTTGACTGAATGGAAGGCTGCTGGAATTATTGAATATACGCCTGTATATAAATATGCTTGAATTTGTGGTCAGTTGCCAATGACTATATATATATTAGCCACTGAGCTATGTAGCTCACCCCATTATTCCCTCCTTAGGTGCAGAATGAGAAGGGTAGCAATCCTTGCAAGGCATCGGAAACTCTAAGATATTAGGAACTTTTGTAATTAAGTTAGTTTGATCACTTTTGGATAGCTGCACAAGCATGTAAACATCGAGCATTCTGTATATGTTGTATATTGTGTTAAGCCTTTATTTATGATGTAAATTTGTAATTAAAGCTAGGTTTAAGCTTTTGTGATTTTTGGCAAACGAGTTTAGAACCAAAAAGTTCCCCATGTGTTGTGCACGTTCTTTGGTGGTTGCACATTTCGAAAATCCAAGTCTCTTCTAGGTGTAGAAATTGTGTGCCAAATTCAGGGGAAAAACTGGACTAATTTAGACTAAATTAGTCAAAGTTACCATCTGGAAAGTTACAGCTTATCTTTCTAGCTTTCCATCAGTATGTAATAGGAAATAATTGGACATAAGAGTCAAAAGTTATGGTCTTCATAAGGGGGGACGTATTGTCTGTAAAGACGTTTTGTCTGTGATGACGTCATATCATTTGTGATGACGTCATTTCGTCTTAAAACTTTGCTTCGTCTTAAGTTGACCCCATTTGTCTGCCTTCTTCCATTTGTCTGTTTCTAGACATTCGTCTGCCTTCTTCCATTAATTTGCTTCGTGGCATTCCTCTGCCTTTTTGGCATTCGTCTGCTTTCTTACATTCGACTACTTTGTAGCATTTGTCTATTCCGTATTCGTCTGACCCGTGGCATTTGTCTGCTGTTCCGCATTCGTCTGTCCTGTGGCATTCGTCTGCTGTTCCGCATTCGTCTGCTTGGTGGCATTCGCCTGCCTTGTGGCCTTCGTCTGTTGTTCCACATTTGTCGTCTTCGTGGCCTTTGTTTGTTGTTCGATATTCATCTGCTTTGTGGCCTTCGTCTGCTGTTCGACATTCGTCTGCTTGGTAGCATTCCTCTGCTCTGCATGCATCTACTTTGTGGCATTCATCTGCTTCTCTACATTCGTCTGCTTTTTCGCATTCATCTGCTTTATAATCACTCATCTGCTTTCTGTTTTCTTTATAGTTGATCCTTTGGTTCTTTTGTGCACTGTTCATCTTGAATCGTTTAGTCAAATTTTTCACCGTCGTAATGATAGAATCCGTCTTCAAGGTCTTTATAAAAGTTGTAGGTCTTGAAGTCTTCTTTCGACAGTCCAAAGAATTATTAGGCCATCGAATACAGAGAAATTTATGCATTTTTGTCCCTAAACAAGTTCGATAGGGTCAAGGACAGTATTGTCTCTATCAAATGTCTTCGAATGCTGGGCTCTGAAAGCAGGGTCCAGTATTGTTTGGTATCAGAGCTTAGGTTTTTTCTAGGCTTAAAATGCATAGTAGGACGAACTGTTATGTTATGTGATTGCTTGTTGCAATATGAATTGATTAAATTGTATTAAGTGACATGCATGTCATGCATACATATAGAAATTAAGATTTAAATGAAATGTAAGCTAATAGTTAGTGTTTACATTGAAGGAGTAAGATGCCATCTCGTAGAAGGACACGAGGAGTATTGCAAGGATCGATTACACCTGACTCTTCACAAAGGGAGGAGAGTACTGATGAATTTATAGCCCTAGGGAATGCTGAGGCTTTTGTAGGGCCTGGTAGTGAGCCCGATCGAACACAGATGCCGGAGTCTCCTCTCCCGCATAAGCTCCTGCTCCATTGGATCCGAGGATGTTTCAGGCATTTGCTCAGGCCATAGGCCAGATGCCACAATCTTCTGCTCTGGCCCCAGTCAAAAAGGGGAAACAATTTGACAAGTTCAGGAAGTACGGGGCAGTGGATTTTTATGGGACCACGGATCCAGAAGAAGCCGATACTTGGTTGAGAAAGACTGAGAGGATACTGGATCAGATGGACTGTGAGGATGAGGAAAAGGTGGTCTATGCTGCTAGTTTGCTTCAGGGAGATGCTCTGCATTGATGGGAGAGTATGTCGAGAAGTCAGATGAAACCGTCGGTGCTCGCATGGAAGGATTTCTTAACAGTGTTTAAGAAGAAGTACCTATTTGAGGTATATATTCAGCAAAAGCAGAGAGAGTTTTTGAGTCTCACCCAGAGGGAAATGACGATGAGCGAATATGAGCTCCGATTTACACAATTGGCCCGATATGCAACTGAGCTAATGATGAGTGCGGCAATTAAGTATCGTAGGTTTGAATCGAGTTACACCTAGCTATCAGAAAGAAAGTGGTGGTGTAGAATTTTTGTGATTTTCAACAGTTGGTTGAAGCGGCTTTGAGGGTGGAGAACACTGAGAATATAAAGAGTGATGTGAACGAAAAGAGAAAGGGGAGAGAACAGTTCAAGAGGGGAGGTGGTACTTCTATGCCTGAGAGAAGTGCCATGACTTTCCCTATATAGTCTGAGGAGAGGAGTAGTGATGCAAGCAGGCTTAAACCGATAAGACTCCTACTGTTTCTCATCAAGCCTCAATAGTGGGAGGCAGTAGAAGGGGTGAAGGGGACAAGTCATCCGTCCCTAAGTACGACCATTGCGACAAGTTTCATGGAGGAGAATGCTACAGGCTGGCTGAAGCTTGTTTCAAATGTGGATAGAAGGGGCACATGGCTAGAGAGTGTCCATGGTATGTAAGAAGAGAGGGAATCCAAATGCAAGCTTCGAAGAGAAATAAGGATGTAGGGCATAAGACTATAATTGAAGTGGGCAACTCTGACGCAGTAAGGAGGGTGAATCCTCCAGGAAGACCAAGGGACAAGCACCAGCTAGAGTGTTTGCAATGACACGGGAGGACGCAGAGACCACTCCAGAAGTTGTGACTAGTATGGTTAAACTATTTGACAATGACATTGTTGTTGTGATTGATCCGGGTTCTGCCCATTCATTTGTGTCCTCAAGTAGAACTGTGTATGGTAGGGATTTGAGCCCATTGGATACTCCCTTAATGGTGACTACTCCAGGTGGCCAGTATATTATTATTAGTCAAGTGTATAGAGAGTGTGAGATATGTATTGGTGGGGAACATTTAGTGATGGACTTAATGTCGTTGAAAATGGGAGGCTTGGATGTAATTTTAGCTATAGATACATTAGAAAAGTACAATGCCCATCTGGATTGTAAACAGAAAACAATAGAGTTTGAGTTGAATAATGGAAGAAAGATGATGTTTGTGGGAGACAGAAAAGTAAGCCCGCCTAGAGTTATTTTGGCTCTGACAGCAGAGAAGATGATGAGGAAAGGATGTGAGATATTTTTGGCCTATGTGGTAGACATAAGGGCAGATAGAGGGAAGTTAGAAGATATACCAGTGGTCATGGAATTCCCGTATGTCTTTCCCGAAGAGTTACTTGGACTACCGCCACCTAGGGAAATTGAATTTCCCATTGAGCTTCTTCCAAGCACAATGCGAATTTCGGTTCCACCTTATAGGATGGCTTCGACAGAATTGAAAGGGCTTAAGGAGCAATTGGAAGATTTGTTGGAGAAAGGTTATATTAGGCCAAGCTCTTTACCTTGGGGAGCTCCGGTCCTTTTTGTGAAGAAAAAATATGGATCGTTGAGGATGTGTGTGGATTATAGGAAGCTAAACCATGTCATCATTAAGAACAGATATCTGATTCAACGCATAAATGACTTGTTTGAACAGCTATAAGGAGCAAGGGTCTTTTCGATCAGGTTACCATCAGTTGAGGAAAAGGGAGCTAGATGTGTCAAAGACTGCTTTTAGAACACGGTATAGCCACTTTGAGTTTTTGGTCATGCCTCTTGGATTGACAAATGCACCTGCAGCTTTCATGGATTTGATGAATAGAGTCTTTAGGCCATTCTTAGACCAATTTGTCATTATCTTTATTGATGATATTTTGGTCTATTCTAAGAGTGATAAGGAGCATGAGGAACATTTAAGAATTTCCTTGGAGACATTGAGGAAGAAT
>JAOTAX010005686.1:0-13157 GCA_025629825.1 Erythroxylum guanchezii
GGTTGATTCCTCCATCCTCTGCGTGGATACCGTTAGAGACGGTCTCCTTTGGTCGTTTTCGGTTTGACTCTTTGGACAGACACAAAATCCTGGAATTTTTGGGCACGTCCAGAACAAATTGTTTGTTCTTCCGCACCGCTTGCATGTGATGCACGCAATGGAACGATCCCCAATAATATGAACTTAGAGTTCCTTAGTATGCGAAGTCTTGGAGATTTCTGACATATAAGCTTTTAAGTGTGTAAAACCGAGTCCATTGGATGGATACGACCATGGTGGTTGAGTTAAATATGTTCTAATGCCTTAGAGGTGATTAGAAATGATTTATATACTTATTAGACACTTAGAAAGCTTAATTGAAAAAGTTGATGTATATAAGGGCTTATTTGCCAATTGTTAAAAGTTAAAGGACTTAATTGTAAATTTTCAATTCTTGGAGGAACAATATGTAATTTTATAAAGTTAAGGGACTTAATTATTATTTTCAAAAGTTCGGGGACCAAAATAAAAATAAAAATGAAAGTTTTAATCATTCCCAAATTTTGGGCTTAATTGCAAATTTTGGAGGGTATAATGGTAATTTCACATAAGTTAAGGGAAAAAAGATATTTGGTCAAAGAAGAGTTAAAATTCTAAACCCTTCTTCATGTATGGCTGTGTACCCCACCATTAAAGACTTGAAATATTTTGTTTTAATTAAAAGAAAGGAGAAGAAAAGAGAAGAGAAGAGGAGAACCTATTTTCAGCCATCACTAAAATTCTACCCTTTTTATGATTCTCCAACCCAAACCAAGGTGTTCCAAGTTAATTTTGGATCAAGGAACTCAAATCTATCATTAGATTTGAGAAATTCTCAAAGGATTTTAAGATATCACTAAAGGAAGGTTTAGGTAAAATTTGTCTCATCTCTCTCTACATTATGATTTTGAGTTTAGTGTTAAAATATGTTGTTATCCATGCTTGAATATGCACAAAACATAGTCTAGATGAATGAAATGAGTCATGGAGAAGTTCCCTTTAACCAAAACTGAAGTGTTCTCTTTTTGGTGAAAGTTTGTGAATTTTTGAATATCTTTTGAAATTGATGATTTAAATGAATTATATGGTGTTAATTGTATATGTATAATGTGAATTGATGATGAAAAATAAAGAAGATGTATATTGGATAAGCCTTGGTAGAAATGATGAGAGAAGAAATGGATTAATGTAATGAGTTGTATAATTATGATAAATATGGCTTAAATAAAAGGAATTGGAATGAATGGAGTGGTGAAATGTGTTGTTGTTTGGAAGTATTTGTCATATAACAAGATAGGAGCATGAATTACTATGATAAAGTCTTGAAAATATGACTTCATGCATATTAGGTGTTTGATAAAACGCCTAAGTGAACTTGGCTTAGGATTTAAGGATTCATAAAGATATGCATTGGAAAGCGGCTTTCATGTTTACTTAGAGTAAACTTGAATCTTTGCTTAGATTGATGAGTAATGGCCTAATGTATTTGGATAAAAATGTGCTTAATTATTTTTTAAAATGAGTAATTATTGGATTAAAGGCATTCTATTTGCAATATATGCTTTTCCTACTCACTGAGTACATAGTGCACTCAACCCCTCTGCTTTCCAACCATGCAGGTTAATTTAGTGAGTTTGAAGCTTTGAGTGGATCGTACAGTCTTTTGCTGTTTTCGGGACATTACCACACGTGGGTAGTCTCTGTTTTGTACTTTTGTTGCATAGTGGCTTATGAACTGTTTTTATTAGGTTGATTATGTTAATTTGCTTTATAATTTTATAAATTAACTCTTGACTATCTTGTTGTTTGTAAAATACCTTATGTATGGACTTTTGGTATTGTCGTTGAGATTGCTTTTGAATGGAAGTCCAAAAGTTGTGGTAGAATTTTAATGTGAATATAGAAATGCTTTTAAAATTGATTTGTAAGTGTTTTGATTGAGTTTTGGATTTTTTAAAATACAGTCGTTGTGTTGCCTAAATGTTTTCAAAAAAGGTATTTAGTTAGCCTTGTCTTTAGCCCGGTTATGCGGCGATTATCATGTGCCCAATGTAGTATCGGGTCGTGATATTTTCCTTATGCCATCTTATATCTTTAGCAAAATTAGATGGCATGTATAATCTTTGCAAGTGAGGAGTTAACGGAAAATATCGCAAGACTTTTTGCGGAATCTTTTTCGTACGGTCATACTCATTAATCATATTCCCAATTTTCCCATTATTCTTCCATCTGTATTCACCATATGTTGGACAAGATTGATCATTCTTATATTTATTTTTGTAAAGTATGCAATCATTTACACAAACATGTATCTTCTCATATGAAAGCCATATATCTCGAGAAACTTTCTTACAATCAATATATGAGCTAGGAACTTTTTTACCTTTAGGAAACCATCTTTTCATTATTTGAAGCATTTCATCAACTACATTTGCACTAATCCCGTAAAGACACTTCCAATTCAATAATTCAACAATGAATGATAGTGTGGAAGATTCCTCACAATCAGGATATAACTCTTGCTCCAATTCTCTCAATAATCTACAAAGATTAGTAGCTTCCTTATTTGGACTAGTGGGGCCACCTTTGATAGGATCATTAGCTTCTTCATTTAGATCATAAGAATTATCCCTCGCAATATCACGTAACATATCATGCATTCCATCATCATTTTCACTTTTATTACTCTGATTACTATCATTTTTGTCATCAGAATAATATTGTAGAACCTCTCCATGATGGTACCATTGCTTGTAGTTTCTGTTTATCCCATTTAACATTTAATGTCATAAATTGATTGACTTGTCCTAAATAAATTATTGTTGCATTTTTTACGAGGACAACAAACTGTTATTCCTTCATAAAAATGTCTAAATACAAAATATAGAAATTCATTAACTCTTTTTTCATATTGTGGCGGTGCTTTATTAAAAATTTCCATCCAAGTTTTGTCAATCTTCGTTATCCTACAATACAAATTAATTGAATGGGTTCAGCAAAATTTGACACAGAACTTGCTAGGACAGGGAACTTTATAGGCATTAATATTTTCCAATTTAACATTGAGGCATTAATAAGAAGAAATCAAAATACACCCATGAATAAGCCAAGCTTGGTTAGCTTAAAGACCCAAATGAGGCAAAACAGAGAAGGAGATAGAGAGAGAGGGGGGGGGGGGGGGAGGGGGGAATATCTGATGTCTTTGTCCATGCTATTGTCGGAGGTGGTGCCTCTGTGTAGTACGTGACTGATCGCCCTTCTCTCTATTTTTTGGTTTAATTTTTGGTCCACCTCTACTATACATCTCTTATTAACGCTTGCCTTTGCTGTATGTGAAAACTCACCAAACGTTTGCGTTTTTGCAAGCTCCAGCTAATGTGCATTTTTTGTTTTGCTTCATTACACTTCGTCATTTTTTCTTAGTTAGTTATCCACCTGCTGCGAAGTCATTTCTTTTGTCCTTTGCTACGTCATTTTTGGCTGTGTTGCACAAAAAATCACCCCTCTCTCTATGTATTGGTTTATTTTTTAGTCCACCTCTATTGTACATCGCAGCCACTATGGTCACCCTCGTGACTAGCCACGCACGGCACGGGGTGACTAATTGTCACCCCCGTGACTATGGGTTCTGTCACGATCGTGCACTAGCACGATCGCGTACCCCTATGAGTAAGGGGTTCTGTCACAATCATGCACCCCCATGAGTAAGGGGTTCTATCACCAAACGTCTGCATTTTTGCAAGCTCTAGCTGATGTGCGTTAGTTATCCACCTACTGTGCAGTCATTTCTCTTGTTCTCTGCTACATCGTTTTTGGTTGTGTTGCCATTTTGCTTTATGCTTCCAGCTTGCATTGCCATCTGCTGCATGCCTTGTTCATGGACTATTGCATATTTGTTCCTCCTAATAGATATTGTACATTTAATAACTACACCTAGTTTTGTGTGAGGAGATCTAAGAAATTGTCAAACAATAAAGCTGGTGGAAGAAGATGAATTATGAACAGTCGCATTATTAATGGTTTGAATAAATTTCTTCTTCATTTGTGCAGTTCTCCGCTATGCTTCATTGCATATCTTTGGTTACAGTCTTCTCTTCATATATTCCAATTCCTTAGCTCAAATACTAACAGGTAAACGGCCATTGTTGTTTGTTTAACTTATTCTTCTAAATCTTTTATAACAGCAGTAGAACAGAGGGAAAACTCCATCACCGTCAACGAACTTTTTAAATAGGAAATGTAAAACTACTATTTTACTATAGAGATTCAGTAGGTGGAGGTTGAGTAGGGCTTCCTCAAAACAAAGTTTGTTGTCGAGATAGTGACTTCAAGCGTCATATAGGACCAATCCTTAGTTTAAATAACTAAGGTTGGTGGATATGGAGGAATTTACTTGAATTCTACTCTTCTGACTGCCTCCTTTTACATTCTATAACACTGGAAAAAAAAGCATGGGTTGGAAAATGGTGGAGAAACAAAGCATGGGTTCATGAACTTCTGATTTTGTCCTTATTTCGTGAGTAGAGATAATTCAACTCCTTTTGTTGGTTATTTTCAGTAAAGTTCACTCTTTAGATTTTTTTTTTACAATTCTACAAAACCTCAGGTGTTATTAAGCGAATTCCTTGTCCAAAAAAAAAAGAAAAGAAAACTTCTTACAATGTAAATTGAAAAATGTACTACAGAAATGAACCCCTTTTCCAAGCAAGTAAATGTCAGCTAACTCTTAGTCTAGAAGTTGAAACTAATCAGAATTTAAAAGTATTAATTTGTCTCCATAAGTTTAGTTGAAACTGCCTTTTTTCTCTACTTCTTTTGTAGTCTGTTTGAAGATTTATTTCTACGTTGACCTGCTTCCCTAAAAAAATATTGGCCCGTATACTTTAATATTTTTAGTTATGAGTTTTCTGTCTACAAAAATATTTATTTTCTTTAGTTTAAAAATAGCGAGCGTTAAGTGGTATACAACGTCTCATACACCACTTATCGCTTCATTATATCTTCTTTATGTTTTCCATATCTTATTTGCAAGTCGGGGATATTTGTTTTCTCTTGATTTTTTTTTCTTGTTGACTTCATTAATTTTTTCTTACAATTTGTTTTAGCTACGTATGTTGCTTGTTCCTAATATGTATTTATTTTTAAAAGTGCAAGATGGCTAAAATTGGTAATTATATGCAAAACCGTAAGACAGTTAACAATGGTAGATCTTTATCAAATATGGATGATGAACAAAATGAACCTAGTATGGTAAAGGAGTCAGAAGGTATAGAGGCTCTTAATCAACAATCCGAAGCTACAGTTGGAACTTCAAATAATGCACCTAGCCTACAAGGACAAGTTATTAGTACTGGTAACCTGATCTTCAAAATTATATGATTGTACATTTAAATTTTTAATATAATATTTTATATGTCTATTAATTTTTATTTTTTAAATAGGAATTGTAAATTCTAAAAAACGTGGACAAGTACTAACAATTAATGATAGACTTGCCAAGAAGAAAGCTGAAGGAAAACAAATTGATGTTCCATTTCCTCCTCCGTACTATAAGGTATGTGGTAAGCATGCCAGCCTTTTCAAGTCAGAAGTTACTATTTGCATTCGACAACTTACACCACTTCGTGTCTCTAGTTGGAAAGAGATTTCTGAGGATGATAAGAAGGCAATGTGGTTATTTTTAAAGGTATGAAACTTTTTTTAATTGCAATAGAGTTTAATTTTGTTGTTAAATTGAATTTGATTCTTAATTTTCCTAAATATATATTTTTATAAATTTTATGATAAATAAATTTCTCAAATTAGGTGCAATCTTATGTGATGCAACAAGTACATGCACAATATGAAAATTGATATTATCATTTGCGTAAAAGCTATCTCAAGAGCAAAGATTGCCTAAAGGATGTAGAGGAAGGTGATTGACAATGGTTGATTGAGAATAAATGGGAGACCCTAAATTTTAAGGTAATTTTAAATTTTAAGTACTTTAAATTATTTTGTTAGTTGTTTTCTTTTATTAAAAAAATTATTTTTCAATTTATAGGAACAAAGTGAAAGAAACACAAGTAATAGGGGAAATCAAGAGATGAAATCAATTTCTGGTATAGAGTCGATTGTACAAATTACATATGGGATGGTAAAGTTAAATTTTATTTACTTAAAATTAAAATTATATTTTTCTTAAAAAAATAAGTTCCAATTAATCATTAATTTTCTTTGTCTTTTTCTTTTTAGAAATATAAAGATTCTGATGAGTGGCCCGATGTTGTTAAAGTTTGGAAGGTATCGCGACAAAAGCCAAATGGAACTTAGTCTGTTCCAAATGGAGAAGAAATAATGGTATGAACGTTATAGTCAAATTAGTTTTTTTAATTTTAAATTACTTTACTAAAATTTCAAATTCTATCTAAATATGCAGAATAAGCTTCAAGAAGAGGGAGACAAAAATAAAGAAAAGATTTTGTCTGCACCTCTACTACTTGTTGTGCATTTTGGTCTTGTCCTAGAAAGAAAGTCAAGTTATTCACGCAGTTTAGGTGTTAAAGGGCCAACATCTAAGTCCCGAGAAAAAAGTGAAATTCTAGCTAAAGCTGAGGCTACAAAGAAACTTGCAACTGATTTAAACGATCAAGATGCAAGACTTATTGAAATCACAAAAAACACAAAATGAAAAGATTCAAGCTCAGGATGCAGCTATTAAGCAGCAAGCCACAGAAATGAAACAAATTTCAGCTGTTTTTGCACATGTGGCAAATACTGGAGTAATTCCTAGTTTGTTACTCAATTCTTCTGCCTTAATTGAAGATCCATCAAGTGCAACAACATCAAATACCCCGACTACTCATGTAAGCTTATAAATTTATAAAATCTATAATAGTTAGTATCACTTCTTATCATTATCATTATATTATTATAAAATGATAGTACTAAATTTATAGCTTAATATTTTATAAACTAATTAACTGATTTTATTTTTATTTATTTTATAGGAAATAAATCAATAGTGAATTTCATCCTGAAGAATAGCCAGGAAATTTTACCTTAGAGAGTTTTAGCTTCAATTAGTACGTAGTAGTTTGAGATAATTGTAATAAATAATTTTCTTGGATATTAAAATTTCCAATTTAATATATTGACAATTAGAATTTTGTACATTTTGGTGATTTATATATATTTTTTATATGCTATTAATTTTTATTTGCTTGTCTTATAATATCTTGCCATTAAAAATCCGTATCATTTGTGACAACCTCTATTTTATGGCCACCAATGCAAAATTTTTTATCGATAAGTAATTACATTGCTAAATTTAATAATATTATTTGCATCCAATACAAACACATTAGTGATAAATTTATTATAACATATATTCTTTATTTGGTGACAACATTATTGTAGCATATAGCTTTCATACTTGTGACAAAATTTGTTAGACAATATAGCCACTGATGCAAATTTCTTTTACAGCTAATGTAATTTCGTTGATGAATTGATAGTTTTATTTGTGATAATAATAAACACATTAGTGACAATTCTTTTTGTAAAAACCAATTTTTATTTTTGTGATGAAAGGATGTTGACACTTTTTTTTAAATATTAGTGACCAAGAAGTAATGGACACAGATAAAAATCATTAGTGACAAATATTTTGTCACTATTTCTAATTATTTTAGTGGCGACAATGTTGTAACAATAAAATAAAGTACTGTTGTGACTTTATTCGTCACTACTTTATATTATTTATGTCAAAAAACTTGTCATAAATACGTAAAGTTGTTGTAACCATATAGTGTTATCACACATTTCGTAGGTTTTAGTGTCGGCACTTTCACAATATAATGAAGTATTGTTACAACTTTATTCGTCACTACTTTATATTATTTGTATCGACAAAATTGTCATAAATAAGAACATTTGTTGTGACCTTATAGTGTTGTCACACATTTGATAGGTTTTAGTGTCGGCAATTTTGTCACAATAAAATGAAATACTGTTACGACTTAATTCGTTACTACTTTATATTATTTGTGACGATAAATTTGTCATAAATATGTAAAGTTATTGTGACCATATAGTTTTGTCATACATTTCACAAGTTTTAGTGTCATTATTTATGTCACAAAATGTGAAATAATTATGACCATTTCTTAAATTAGTCACTATTTTATTGGTGACGGAGATATTTGTGACGGGAGGTAACGACTTCAAAAATTGGACACTAATAATAATAGTAACAAATATTACTCCTTTTAGTAGTAACTTTTACTTTCACTAAAAATACAATTTCTTGTAGTGACTGTTATGACTTTCTATAAATCTTTTGATTCCTATTCTAAAAGCACCATCCTAAAAGTAAGTGTGAGAACGGAAACAAGGGCAAAATGTGTAGCGACGAATTTGACTTCTATAGAGCAGGTTTTACTGGGAAGATCTTGAATATACTGATGTTGAGATAGAAATAAGCTCGAAGAATGAGAGAACACTTCAATGCTAAAAAAGTAATTTAAGGGACTAAGATATTTGGTTGAAAATCAACGAACAAGAAGATGAATTAATCTTTTGACAGTAGCAGTATCATTATCAGTGATGATAATGTCACATAAATTAAAAGATGGATGATGACACCTTGAGCATTGAAAACAAGTAGCAAGCTGTTAGCAGTGGAGTTGACAAGAAACTGGCACAACTCATAACACCAAGCCCTAGGAGTGTGCTTAAAACCATAAAGTAAATTTCCAAACAAGACTAAGATGGTCTAGATCAACATATTTTGAGAGTTGGGACATACAAATATCCTTACAAGTTTCATGTAGAAAAGTATTATTAATATCGAGTTGTCCGAGAACATTGATTGATACTAAGACTAAGGCCAAGATGAACAGTTGTGGGCTTCACAATGAGATTGAAAGTTTCATGATAATCAATGTCATAGAGTTGATGAAAGCGTTTTGAAATAAATTTGTACCCGTCAATAGAATGATATGGTAAATGCTTAGCATGAAGAACCCACTTGTAACCGATTACATTTTGAGTAAGGTCTGCTAGAGCAAGTTCTTGTTTCTTATTATGAGCCAGATCATTATACTTAACGAACATGACCTAACATTAGGAGGAGGAAAGTGGTGTGATGGGGATGAGTTTGGTGATATGGTTGAAAATTGTATATTTTGAAGCATGTTATAATACCATAAGGAGTTGTATTAGGCATCATGGCACTTGATTTTATCATTATGACACTATGTTCACAAGTAAGGGTACTAGGATGGGGTGTTGTTGTGTTGACCGTAGACACTGTAATGCTATAATCTTAACATGGGTAAGAGGTGCTAGGTGTTGCAATGTTGGGAACATGCACATGATGATTTTATAAAACCCAAAGCCTTTTCTTTTCATTTAATAAAATTTTTTGTTTCTAATGAATAGTATTTTCGCTTTAATAGTAATTTTTGGGGGCCCAAACTCAAAAAGAATTAAAAGAATCCAGAATAGGTATTAGAGTATAATGGTACTGAGATGGATCGAAAATAATTATGATTGGATAGATTTTGGGAGTTCCAAAAGTTTAGGATTAAAATAACCGTTTTGGAAAATAATGGGTATTGATGATTTTAAAATCCATTCAATTTTTTTAAAAAGCACCCAATCAATAAGTATTGACTCTAATTAAAGTATTTCATAATCAATTTAACGATGAGATGGTTGTGGAATATTTTCATAATTTAATTCAGTTAGTAGGTGAATTAAACTCATTAAGGGCAGTTTGGTCTTTTTCTATGGTATTAATGGATTAATGAGTCATTAGTGATGACCAAGTATAAAAAGCAAAAAATAAGACAAATTGCTTCATATTGGGAGAGGTAACCGTGAAAGCAAAAAACAAAAAGGGATAGAAGAGAAGCAAAGATAAATGTCGGCCAAGGAGAAGAGGAAGAAGGGGGCAGCTGATTTTTCATAGATTTTGATGGTGTTTTGGAGAAATTTTGATCAAGTCTAAGTATTGATCAAATACCCTAGAGATTGAAAGATAAAGTGTTAAGTTTTCCTGGCTTAAGTTGCTATAAAGTGTTAAGTTTTTGTAGCTTAAGTTGTTAGTTTTGTGGGTTTTGTATGAGATTGATTTATTTGGAATCAATGGTGGTTTTTGACTTGCCATGGAGTAGAGAATAAGCTTGGAAGTATTTAAGGGCTGAAAACAAAAAAGTAACCTAAGAGATTATACTAGGGTTTTTAGTATAATAGATCCAAAATTCTATTATGATGTTTTATGATATTCATAACATGATTTCGATGCTAATGAAGTAAAGAAATGAAAAAAAAAAAGAATTGGTTTGGAATTAGTTTTAAGTGTTAGAAATCAAATGGAATTGAATTGGAAAAGTTTAATGTAAATTTTTTTTGGTAAATTAAAATTTTAAATAAATGAAAAGGAGTTATGTACAATCCAAGCGATTGCCCTGGAGGCAATCCCCTCCCAAAACCAAAAGAGTAGCCTAACCTAAGAACATGAGGAACTCTACAAAAAATTGTTCCTTATGAACCGAACCAACCATAGCATCCCACCTATACATATCTACCAATCAAGATGACCTTGTAGGAAGGCACATCTTAACCAGCAACATAAACATTTACAGATTACCATAGTAAAGAAATAAATTAAAATACACAATCATTTCCACATCAGAAACTAGAAGTTCACGTCAACCTTGCACGAGTTTAAGCCTCTTAGCTGCATTCTTCCATTTTGTTGAAAGGTATAAAATATTTTAAGTTTAGCCTTAAGGGCATTTTTGGTATAAAAGCATGGTTAAGATGTAATTACTATGTAAATGTGATTAAGGATGGTCATTAAGTTTATTTGTGGCATTGGAATTATTAAATGAAGTGTTATGTTATTATTTGAAAAAAAAAAGTATATGTAGTGTATGTGGAAAGTAATGAAGTTGAAATGGTTATGGTGTAAACAATATTACGAATACCGTACCAGGCACTTGGTACCGGATTGGGTTCTGGTACGACACTGTACTGATACCGGTTAATATCGAATACCATTTCGGGTAATTTTTTAAATTTATAAAATAGTTTTTGAATTTTTTTAAGATTACAAAATAGTTCGTTATCATATTGTACAGTTATACTGTATATTTTTAACCATATCTCCAAAAATCATAATAATAAATAATAATCATAATTTTAATTTAATTTATAAATTAATTTAATAAGTATTAATAAATATAATTAAATTTAAAATATATTTTTTTAAAAATATATATTTCAAATAAATTTTGATTTAATAATAAAAAATATATATAATATATATTAGCTTATAAATAATAATTTTTAAATTATTTATTTGAAAAAATAAACTATTTTTATTAATACATTATTAATAAAAATTAATAAAAATTTAAATAAAAATGATTTATTTTTAAGTTTTATTTAATTTATAATTATTATTATTAATAAAATATTTATTTTTATTTTAAAAATTGAAATTAAAAATTCGCAATAATTATAAAAGTTGAAGTAAATAAAATAACTAATTAAAATTTTTTTAAAAAAGAGGCAGGAGTGAGGGAAGAAGAGTTTAATATTTTTTGAAAATTCTGCAAAAAAGTCCCTCTATTTTTTAAAATTTTCAATTCCAGTCAATATTTGGCCTGCATTTTGAATACCAACCTGACCGATATTTAAATCCAGTACAGCTGACCCCTGGTACATACCATTATCCAAAACACCGGGTGTAAATAAGCTTGAATTTTAGGTTGTTATTGTGAAAAATAAAATGAAAAAAGTTAGCATTTATAGTATTACATATTCGGTCATATGGTAAATTAATTGGGTGAGATAGTGTTTAGATAAATTTCAAAGTTAGATTTTGAAATGGAGAACAATATATTAGCTTACAGAAGTTAAAGCGAAAATATGATTAGCGTACATGTTACGTGATTAAGCACTAATCTCGAATTCGGTTAAACTGAATTTATAGTTTTAATGCCTTATTTATGAATTTGGAAATAAATACCTAAGCGAAATGCGATTTGTATAGGTAAAAGAGAGGCACAGAATGCGTGAGTGTGTTTGACAATAAATGACAAAATAGTTAGTGTATTTTAAATTAATTTTATGAAAATGGTTTCTATTTATCATGAAGTGAATATTTATGTTGAGTTTAATGATATGTTAAAAGTGAATATTGTTAGTACAAGTTTATGATTTAGCAATATATGAATTTTAGTTTGAAAGTTAGGTTTTCATATGATTTGAATTTACATTGAAATGATGTTATTTGTTGATAAAGGGCAAATGAATTTTTAGCCTATGGTATACCGTTATGTTTTTTATACATTATTATACTAGTTAGAATATTCCGATCGCACATGGCAATGTCTAAAGGGCATCAGTTACTAACAATAGATGGTATTGTGTCTGTCAATAGTCTAGTGAGTCGCCCTCTGCATGTATGGAGTATATATAGTGTAAGCTAAAATTGCTAAAAGTAAGCGATGTATAACCAGCTTCGTAACTACTGGTATATAGCGGTTAACCTAGTACGGATAAGCAATGTAGAACTAGCTCATAACTAGTGATTTATCAGTCGTGGGTAAGCGATGCAGAACCAGCTCCATGACTTTATACCTAAGGATACCATGTGGCAAAGAAGTTAGTGGTGGACTATGTCGTGTAAGAAAATTAATGACAATAATAATGCCGCCATTATTTACATTAAAAGTAAATTGAGAAATTTGATTTTAGGAAACATATATGCTTTATACTAGTATTGTACAACACGATACAAAATGAATTTGTTTTAGGGAGGTTTAAGTTGTTAAATATGATTTGAACAGAAAATCTAGCACTCATTGAGCTTGTTTAGCTCACACTTTATTTTTTGTTTTTAAAATAAAACCTCCCGGGTGCACACTCAAGGGCTTCAGCAGGAGGGGCTCTGATATGTGCTTAATTTTGGATATTTTTAATTATTTTCACTTAGTAATTATTGACACAAAAATGATTAAAATATTTACTTTAATTAATATTTATTTTTAAGTACATTTTGAGAGCAAAAAAATTAAAGTGAGTTAAAAGCATTATACATGGGTCATTTTCTGAATATTTATTTTGCTTGTCTTTATTGAAGA
>JAOTAX010005728.1:0-13152 GCA_025629825.1 Erythroxylum guanchezii
TGATAGATTTAAGTAGTTCAGTTATGAGTTGTATTGTGGCTTGAGAGGCCATTATAGCTTTGTAAAACTCTTGTTTGAGGGTATGGAAATGGGAATGATGAAATTAGTTGTTAGTATTGTATTACAAAGTGATGAAGGAAAAAAAAATCGAGGGTCCTATGATTTTTCCACAAGAAGAGGAATCGATGATGTTCAAGGAAATTCCATCGAATTAAGCTCACGTTTATGATCCGAAGTTGGGTTTCGGAAACGGGATCGAACATAGGTGGTATCAGAGCAGGAAAAAGGTATGGTTTTCTGAAGAGTTGGGTTCCAAAAACGGGACCCAACACTGATGACAAAAGATGAGTTGAAAATATTGTACAGTGGATTATACAGTGGGAGTGTAATATCAATTTTCATATAGTTTAAAAAGAAATGTAGTGAAGTAGATCAAAGCAGAAAATGAGGTGGGTGAGAAGGATAGCTTCGGTGATGTTATGGACGTGTTAAATGAAGTGAAAGCATAGAGGAAAATGAGAATGGAAAATACGCAGTAGTGAGAGAAAGCTTATGTAAGGAATTGGTTTTTAGTATCTGATTATAAACTTAGTTTTGATTTGTGTTTGGAATGAGTTGAGAAGATATAGAAGTGAAATAAAGTGGTGCATGTAAGTGTACAAGTGTGTGATGAAGGATTGAAAAAAAATATGAAAATGAAATGAAAGAGTTGTTCGGTGAAGGAAGAAAAAGATAGGATGCACTATTGTGCACTTGCACGACGATGGTTTTTCTAAAAAAGGTGGGAAGTTCACCTTCGTGCATAAGCACGATGGTGACTTTTCTGGTTAAGTTGGAAAGTTCACCCTTGTGCTTAAGCACGACGGTGACTTTGTTGAAGAAACTTGGAAGTTTACCCTTGTTCTTAAGCACGACGGTGACTTTTGTTGGGTATGTTCACCCTCGTACTTAAACACGACGGTGACTTTGCTATTTTTCTTAAGAGTTCACCATCGTGCTTAAGCACGATGGTGCATCTGAAGGATTGTTGACTCACCTGAACAACCTTGATTCTTTTGGGCATAACTTTGTCTTCCAACCTCTAAATGATTTGATTCTTGAACCAATAGATTCATAAGATATTGATCTATATCTCCACCAAAAATCATAGCTTTCTAAAGTGGATTGGTTGATGAATTTAAGATGGAAATGTGACTGTGCTGAAGTATGATAACTGGGATAATTTTTAGTGAACATACCTCGGTATTTTGCTTATATCATGATTTGTGGACCTCAGAATGGGATTATTCTTGATTTGAATTAAACTAGAGAAATAGGAATACAAATTGTTTGAAGAAATTGAATTTTAATTCTGCCTCTAGGAATTTCAAAATCTGATTGGAAATTGAGATAAGAATTCTACTGAAGCTTAGGAACAGTCCACAATCTTCTGAGCATAACTTTCAGTATACTAAACCAAATTGGATGAACTTGGTATCATTGGAAACCTAAGACAAAGAGGGAAAACTTTCTAGATGGAAGTATTAGCAAATTATCTCATCGCTCTGATGAAAATAATTGAGCAAAGTGGACCCAAAAGTTGGTTGTGAAATAAATCTAGATTGGGGAATTGAGTATGGTTTCGCATAATCGATAATGTGATAAGATTAAGGATAAGAAACACGGATTTTTGACATGAGCATGCATCATACATATTCAGTATACATGAATGTGCTTAAATGATTTCATAATGATGCACAATAGTGATATGTGTTTGTATTGAATGTTTTAGAGGAACCCTTAGAGCGACCGATTCCAAATATTGCCGGGACTTCGAGGCAATAAAGTAACAGGGAGCTTTTGTAAGTAATTTAGCTGGTCAATTGTGATAGTAATTCATTAAGCAAATTTTGATAGTTTTTCTTTGACTGTTTTGTTTGCTATTGATTTGGATCATTGAATGATTTGCAAAGCTCCAAATATGTGATATGCTGGAATACATGGTATGAAAGCATTGATTGTTATATAAATTAAATTTTAGACATTCCTATTTTTGAATCTGTTAAGTCCTAGTTGTGGGTAAATAGGCATGGACATTCCTGTTTTTGAATCTGTTAAGTTCTAGTTATGGGTAAATAGACATGCCTAGAAGGGCCTGCAGCTACTTCTGGATATTTCGGTGACGGGACTTCGGTCTCTTCTGTGACACTTTGTTGTCTCCTGTTATGGACACTTTGGTATCGAGACTTAAGTCTCTCCTGATATACGATGCTATTTATGGTATCTCCTGTATAAGTCCCGCTACCCACTTCTGTTTATGGATTTTTAGTCTAATTTATTTTGTATTTTGATCTATGATAAGTTTTATATGAAGTAAATCTGAAATTTTGATCTGATGGGTTAACACCCTATTTTGTTAATCTGTTATGTATTTGGTAAGTTCAGTTTTGTTATTAAAATTTATTATGTTTGAGATGCTTATGCTATAACATGTTTCAGTAAGAATTGTTGCTACACATAGTTTAGTTGTTACTCACTAAGCTATATTCTTAGCACGGTAGATTTGCCCCGTGTAGGTTCAGAGAGAAGGACTTAAAGACTGAGATAAGTTAACTGCAATGGCCAAAGGAGTCTGAGTTTTGCGTTGCTTATAATGTATTTTTGAGTTTGTTTTAGGCTTGTATATGACTTTGGATTTTTGTTTAACGGGTTGCAATAACCTTATTTCAGGCTGGTTTCTGACATTATGATATGTAATCTATGTTCGTTGAGATTCTAGAAATGCATGTATAAAGTGTTTCATATGTTTGGAAATGATTATTTTTAAATGCTATGCTTCCACGAAATTTTTCGTATTCAGTATGTTCTGTTTTGTGTAGCGCTCGCAATATCCTCCCAGGGGGTATTAGGACGCTACAACTTTTTGGTATCAGAGCATGGTTTAGGCAATTATGGTTTAACTAACGCTTAACTACTGCTTATACTTGAGTGTAAGAGTTACGTCTGGCCTAGTCTATAGAATTAAAGATGGAAGGATCTTGCGATTCTGTTGACGAAGTTGCTGAGAGCAATCAATCGGAGCAAACTCATCCAGTAATATCTAGACCCTCTGGGGTCAATCGAGATGAAGCTGGGATGCCACCTCCTCCTCCAGCTCAGGGAGAGGCTTTGATTAAGCTATCCTAGGATATGATGACGTTGTTGCAACGGATGACAGCACCGAGGGCTCCAGTTTATCAGCTGCGGAAGTATGGAGCGGAAGAATTTACTAGGACATCTTTGGAGGAATCAAAAAGGGGGGAATTCTGGATTGAGAAGGTGAAGAGGGTATTGGATGAGATTAATTGTCTAGCAGAGCATATGGTGCACTGTGCTTTCTCCCTACTACAGGGAGCAGCTTATGAATGGTGAAAGTTTGTTCCGAGAAGTCCTCAGTTGCCGGTACCTTCGACTTGGGATTCCTTTGCCTAAGAATTTAAAACTAAGTATATGACGGAGGCTTATTGAAAGGATAAATGGAAGCAATTTTTGAATCTAAAGCCGAGGAATTTGTAAGTTGTTGAGAATGATCGAGAATTCAACCGACTCAACAAGTATGCCCCTGAATCTGTACTCATTGAGGAGTTCCCATGTTACCAGTTTGTGGATGGATTGCATGATTCCATCAAGGAGCATCTAGCAGCAATTACTTTGTTGCAGCAAGTGACTTACCATCAACTGGTACAGGTTGCAATAAAAATAGAAAGACAGGAAATGGTTAGGAGGGAAAGAAGTCAGCAGGGGGGCTCTGTTAGAGAAGGACAGTCCTCAGGCAAACAAAGTAGAGAAGGTGCTTCTTTTGCACCAGAAGTTACTCGGCGATCTGTAGCTCAGGAAAAGTCACAAAACTATCCCTCAATGACTGTTTTTGGTCGGGGTTCGTTCGAAGGTCGAGGTTCTGGTACCCCGGAATGCCCTCATTACTCTATACTGCATTGGGGTGTTTGCTGAAGGGCTATGGGTGCATGTTTCTACTATCGCAGTATTAAGCATCGAATAGCTAGTTGCCCTCTCGGATAGGCTCAAACAACACAAGCTAGTAAGGAGGTCTCTCATGTAACTGCTGGGAACAGAGGACAAGGTAGAGGCCGAGGAGGATATAATCAGGAAAGACGTAATCCAAGTTCCCAATCAGAAATTGTAAATCAACCAGCTATGCCTTTTGCTTCGGCTCGAGCTTATGCACTGAACGCTCGTGAGGATCAGGACGCACCAAATGTCATTGCTGGTATTGTTTCTCCCTTTGATTTTGACATGCATACATTGATTGATCCTAGATCCATTCATACATATATATGTGTTGGAGAAATGCTGATAAGGAGTATGTTATGTTTAGTGATGTAACTATTCGGATCAGGTATAAATTTCAAGGACAAAATTTCTTAAGGAGGGAGGAATTGTATCACCCCAAGTTAGGGGTTAGAAAATTGAGAAATTTCAGTGCACTGCATGCTTTGCATAATTAAGTATTCACTGAAAAGTGCATAGGTATTTTTGACACATACAAATCAATTGTGCATACATTCATTTACATATTTTGGGTATAATGGATTTATAAAATGTAAATAAATTGTGGAAATTTTATTCGGAGACTATTGGGATTATTCAAAAAATTTTGTGAATTTTAGGAATTTTTTTGGAAATTTTGGGATATTAAGAAAAATAGACAAATGGTATTATGACATGTGGCAACCTTAGATGTTGACAAAAGGCATACATGTAAGGAGCCATATGTCACTAAGATAATAAGACACGTATGTACGTGTGTTAGAAAGCAAAAACTAGATCTATAACTTGGTTATTCTTTGATTTTGCTTTGTTTCCCTCAACACCGAACCTTACTTTCCACTCTCACTGCTAGTGGTTTTTCTAAAAGCGAGGTAAGTGAAATTTTCTGGTACTGTGAATAAGTTGATGATGTTTCACAATTGAGAAAGGAAAACCACAGAAGCCTTGTTGTTCTTCGAATTAAGTTAGTGTTCTTTGAAAATCACTGAATCTTCATCACCGAAACACCAGTTTGGATTCTTATGTCGGTAATGTACATTGCATCACAAATAAGTTGGTCCTACTGTTAGTATGCTTCTCTCTCTAGTCTACCCTTTTCAACCATCACCGAAACCTGGTGATTTTCTGAAAACAAGGTAAGTAAAGTTTTAAGTTTCTGATTTCTATGAATAATTCTGATGGTGTGTTAATATTGGAAATAAATACATGCATGAGTTGGATGTGTTGGAAATGATCACATGCATGAGTTGTGTGTGAAACAAATACGGCGAAAGTGATGACGAAAGATGAGTTGAAAATATTGTACAGTGGATTATAAAGTGGGAGTGTAACATCGATTTGCATGTAGTTTAAAAAGAAACGTAGTGAAGTAGATCAAAGCAGAAAATGAGGTGGGTGAGAAGGATAGCTTTGGTGATGTTATGGATGTGTTAAATGAAGTGAAAGCATAGAGGAAAATGAGAATGGAAAATACGTAGTAGTGAGAGAAAGCTTGTGTAAGGAATCGTTTTTTAGTATTTGATTATAAACTTGGTTTTAAGTTGTTCTTGGAATGAGTTGAGAAGATATAGAAGTGAAATAAAGTAGTACATGTAAGTGCACAAGTGTGTGATGAAGGATTGAAAAAAAATGAAAATGAAATGAAAGAGCTATTCGGTGAAGGAAGAAAAAGATAGGATGCACTATCGTGCACTTGCATGACGGTGTTTTTTCTGAAAAAGGTGGGAAGTTCACCCTCGTGCATAAGCACGATAGTGACTTTTCTGGTTAAGTTGAAAAGTTCACCCTCGTGCTTAAGCATGACGGTGACTTTTGATGGGTATGTCGCAAGTCCAAAGGATTGTTGACTCACCTGAACAACCTTGATTCTTTTGGGCATAATTTTGTCTTTCGACTTCCAAATGATTTGATTATTAAACCAATAGATTCATAAGATATTGATCTACATCTCCACCAAAAATCATAGCTTTCTGAAGTGGATTGGTTGATGAATTTAAGAAGGAAATGTGACTGTGCTGAAGTACGATAACTGAGATGATTTTCACTGAACATACCTCGGTATTAGGGCACTATAACTTTTTGGTATCAGAGTATGGTTTAGGCAATTCTGGTTTAACCAGCACTTAACTACTGCTTATACTTGAGTGTAAGAGTTATGTCTGGCCTAATGCGATTGTCCTATGTTTTGTCTATAGAATTAAAGATGGAAGGATCTCGCGATTCTATTGACGAAGTTGTTGAGAGCAATCAACCAGAGCAAACTCATCTAGTAATATCTGGACCCTCTGGGGTCAATCGAGGTGAAGCTGGGATTCCACCTCCTCCTCCAGCTTAGGGATAGGCTTTGATTAAGCTATCCCAGGAAATGATGACGTTGTTGCAACGGATGATAGCACCAAGAGCTCCGATTGATCAGTTGCGGAAGTATGGAGCGGAAAAATTTACTGGGATATCTTTGGCAGAATCAGAAAGCGCGAAATTCTAGGTTGAGAAAGTGAAAAGAGTAATGGATGAGATTAATTTTTCAGCAGAGCAGATGGTGCACTGTGCTGTCTCCCTACTATAGGGAACGACTTATGAATGGTGGAGATTCATTCTAAGAAGTCCTCAACTGTCGGTACCTTCGACTTGATATTTCTTTACCTAAGAATTTAAAACTAAGTATGTGACAGATGCTTACAGAAAGGTTAAATGGAAGCAATTTTTGAATTTGAAGCACAAGAATTTGTCAGTTGCTAAGTATGATCAGGAATTCAACCGACTCAGCAAGTATGCCCCTGAATCTGTACTCACTGAGGAGTTCCGATGTCACTAGTTTGAGGATGGATTGCGTGATTCTATCAAGGAGCATTTGGCAGCAATTACTCTATTGCAGCAAGTGACTTACCATCAACTGGTACAGGCTGTAATGAAAATAGAAATACATGAAATGGTCAGGAGGGAAAGAAGTCGGCAGAGGGGCTCTGTTAGAGAAGGACAGCCCTCGGGCAAACGAAGTAGAGAAGGTGCTTCTTCTACACCAGAAGTTACTCAACGATTTGTAGTTCGGGAAAAGTCACAAAACTATCCCTCAATGACTACTTCTAGTAGGGGTTTGTTTGGAGGCCGAGGTTCTGGTGCCTCAGAATGCCCTCATTGCTCTATACTGCATTGGGGTGTTTGTTGGAGGGCTATGGGTGCATGTTTCCGCTGTCGCAGTACTGAACATCGGATAGCTAGTTGCCCTCTCGGACAGGCTCAGACAACACAAGCTAGTAAGGAGGTCTCTCATGCGACCGTTAGGAACAGAGGATGAGGTAGAGGCCGAGAAGAAAATAATCAGGACAGACCTAATCCAAGTTCCCAATCAGAAACTGTAAATTGACCAGTTGTGCCTTTTGCTTCGGCTCGAGCTTATGCACTAAACGCTCATGAGGATCAGGACACACCAGACGTCATTGCTGGTATTGTTTCTCCCTTTGATTTTGACATGCATACATTGATTGATCCTAGATCCACTCATACATATATATATGTTGGAGCAATGTTGATAAGGAGTGTGTTATCTATTTGGATTAGGTATAAATTTCGAGGACGAATTTTTTTAAGGAGGGAAGAATTGTAACACCCCAAGTTATGGGTTAGAAAATTGAGAAATTTCAGTGCACTGTATGCTTTGCATAATTAAGTGTTCGCTAAAAAGTGCATATGTATTTTTGACACATACAAATCAACTGTGCATACATTCATTTACATATTTCGGGTATAATGGATTGATAAAATGCAAATAAATTGTGGAAAATTTATTCGGAGACTATTGGGATTATTCAAAAGTTTTGGTGAATTTTAGGAATTTTTTTGGAAATTTTGGGATATTAAGAAAAATAAACAAATGGTATTATGACATGTGGCAGCCTTAGATGTTGACAAAAGGCATACATGCAAGGAGCCACGTGTCACTAGGATAATAAGACATGTATGTACGTGTGTTAGAAAGCAAAAATCAGATCTATAACTTGATTATTCTTCAGTTTTGCTTTGTTTCGCTCAACACCGAACCTTACTTTCCACTCTCACTGCTAGTGGTTTTTCTAAAAGCGAGGTAAGTGAAATTTTCTAGTACTGTGAATAAGTTGATGATGTTTCACGGTTGAGAAAGGAAAACCACAGAAGCCTTGTTGTTCTTCGAATTAAGTTAGTCTTCTTTGAAAATCACTAAATCTTCATCACTGAAAAAATAGTTTGGATTCTTATGTCGGTAATGTACATTGCATCACAAGTAAGTTGGGCCTGCTGTTAATTTGCTTCTCTCTCTAGTCTGCTCTTTTCAACCATCACCGAAAACTTGGTGATTTTCTGAAAACAAGGTAAGTAAAGTTTTAAGTTTTTGAGTTCTATGAATAATTCTGATGGTGTGTTAATATTGGAAATAAATACATGCATGAGTTGGATGTGTTGTATGTGTTAGAAATGATCACATGCATGAGTTGTGTGTGAAACAAATACGGTGAAAGTGATGACGAAAGATGAATTGAAAATATTGTACAGTGGATTATACAGTGGGAGTGTAATATCGATTTGCATATAGTTTAAAAAGAAACGTAGTGAAGTAGATCAAAGCAGAAAATGAGGTGGGTGAGAAGGATAGCTTCGGTGATTTTATGGATGTGTTAAATAAAGTGAAAGCATAGAGGATAATAAGAATGGAAAATACGTAGTAGTAAGAGAAAGCTTGTGTAAGGAATCATTTTTTAGTATCTGATTATAAACTTGGTTTTAAGTTGTGCTAGGAATGAGTTGAGAAGATATAAAAGTGAAATAAAGTAATGCATGTAAGTGTACAAGTGTGTGATGAAGGATTGAAAAAAAAATGAAAATGAAATGAAAGAGTTGTTCGGTGAAGGAAGAAAAAGATAGGATGCACTATCGTGCACTTGCATGACGGTGGTTTTTCTGAAAAAGGTGGGAAGTTCACCCTCGTGCATAAGCACGACAGTGACTTTTCTAGTTAAGTTGGAAAGTTCACCCTCGTGCTTAAGCACGAAAGTGACTTTGACTGTCGTGCTTAAGCACAATGGTGACTTTTGTTGGGTATGTTGCAAGTTCACCCTCGTGCTTAAGCACGATGGTGAAATCTGAAGGATTGTTGACTCACCTTAACAACCTTGATTCTTTTGGGCATAATTTTGTCTTTTGACCTCCAAATGATTTGATTCTTGAACCAATAGATTTATAAGATATTGATCTACATCTCCACCAAAAATCATAGCTTTCTGAAGTAGATTGGTTGACGAATTTAAGATGGAAATGTGACTGTGTTGAAGTATGATAATTGGGATGATTTTCACTAGACATACATCGATATTAGGGCGCTACAACTTTTTGGTATCAGAGTATGGTTTAGGCGATTCTGGTTTAACCAACACTTAAATACTGCTTATACTTGAGTGTAAGAGTTGTGTCTGGCCTAATGCGGTTATCCCATGTTTTGTCTATAGAATTAAAGATGGAAGGATCTCGCGATTTTGTTAACGAAGTTGCTGAGAGCAATCAGCCGAAGCAAACTCATCCAGTAATATCTGGACCCTCTGGGTCAATCGAGGTGAAGCTGGTTTGCCACCTCCTCCTCTAGCTCAGGAAGAGGCTTTGATTAAGTTGTCCCAGGATATGATGATATCGTTGCATCGGATGATAGCACCAAAGGCTCTAATTAATCAGTTGTGGAAGTATAGAGCGGAAGAATTTACTGCGACATCTTTGAAGGAATCAAAAAGAGCAGAATTTTGGATTGAGAAGGTGAAGAGGGTATTGGATGAGATTAATTGTCCAGCAGAGCAGATGGTGCACTATGCTGTCTCCCTACGTTTTGAGAAGTCCTCAACTATCGATACCTTCGACTTAGGATTTCTTTGCCTAAGAATTTAAAACTAAGTATGTGAAGGAGGCTTACTGAAAAGATAAATGGAAGCATTTTTTGAATCTAAAGTAGAGGAATTTTTCAGTTGCTGAGTATGATCGAGAATTCAACTGTCTCAGCAAGTATGCCCCTAAATCTGTACTCATTGAGGAGTTCCGATGTCACCAGTTTGAGGATGGATTGTGTGATTCCATCAAGAAGCATCTGGCAATAATTACTCTGTTTCAGCAAGTGACTTACCATCAACTGGTACAGGCCGCAAAAAAAATAAAAAGACAGGAAATGGTCAAGAGGGAAAGAAGTCAGTGGAGGGGCTCTATTAGAGAAGGACATTCCTCGGGCAAACGAAGTAGAGAAGGTGCTTCTTCTACACTAGAAGTTACTCAGCGATCTGTAGCTCAGGAAAAGTCACAAAACTATCCCTCAATGACTGCTTCTGGTAGGGGTTCATTTGGAGGTTCTGGTGCCCGGGAATGCCCTCATTGCTCTATATTGTATTGGGGTGTTTGCTGGAGGGCTACAGGTGCATGTTTCCGTTATGGCAGTACTGAGCATCGGATAGCTAGTTGCCCTCTCGGACAGGCTCAGATAACACAAGCTAGTAAGAAGGTCTCTCATGTAACTGCTGGGAATAGAGGACAAGGTGGAGGCCGAGGAGGATATAATCAGGACAGACCTAATCCAAGTTCTCAATTAGAAACTGTAAATCGACCATGTGTGCCTTTTTCTTTGGCTCGAGCTTATGCACTAAACGCTCTTGAGGATCAGGACGCATCAGACGTTATTACTGGTATTGTTTCTCCCTTTGATTTTGACATGCATACATTGATTGATCCTAGATCCACTCATACATATATACGTGTTGGAGAAATGTTGATAAGGAGTATATTATGTTTAGTGATGCAACTATTCGGATTAGGTATAAATTTCGAGGACGAAATTTCTTAAGGAGGGAAGAATTGTAACACCCTAAGTTAGGGGTTAGAAAATTGAGGAATTTCAGTGCACTGTATGTTTTGCATAATTAAGTATTCGCTGAAGAGTGCATATGTATTTTTGGCATATACAAATCAATTGTGCATACATTCATTTACATATTCCGAGTATAATGGATGTATAAAATGTGAATAAAATGTGGAAATTTTATTCAGAGACTATTGGGATTATTTGAAAATGTTGGTGAATTTTAGGAAATTTTCTAAAAATTTTAGGATATTAAGAAAAATAGACAAATGGTATTATGACATGTGGTAGTCTTAGATGTTGACAAAAGGCATGCATGCAAGGAGCCACGTAATAACTGTAAATGTACAAGTGTGTGATGAAGGAATGAAAAAAATGAAAATGAAATGAAATAGTTGTTCGGTGAAGGAAGAAGAAGATAGGATGCCCTATCATGCACTTGCACGGCAGTGGTTTTTCTGAAAAAGGTGGGAAGTTCACCTTGGTGCATAAGCACGACGGTGACTTTTTTGGTTATGTTGGAAAGTTCACCCTCGTGCTTAAGCACAATAGTGACTTTGCTGAAGAAACTTGGAAGTTCACCCTCGTGCTTAAGCACGTCGATGACTTTTGTTGGGTATGTTGCAAGTTCACCCTCGTGCTTAAGCACGACGGTGACTTTGTTATTTTTCTTAAGCACGATGGTGCATTCGAAGGATTGTTGACTCACCTGAACAACCTTGATTCTTTTGAGCATAACTTTGTCTTCCGACCTCCAAATGATTTGATTATTTATTTAATAGATTCATAAGATATTAATCTACATCTCCACCAAAAATCATAGCTTTCTAAAGTGGATTGGTTGATGAATTTAAGATGGAAATGTGACTGTGCTGAAGTATGATAACTTGGATGATTTTTACTGAACATACCTCTGTATTTTGCTTATATCTTGTTTTGTGGTCCTCAAAATGGGATGATTCTTAATTTGAAATGAACTAGAGAAATAGGAATACAAATGGTCTGATGACATTGAATTTTAATTCTTCCTCTAAGAATTTCAGAATCCGATTGGAAGTTGAGATAAGAATTCTGATGAAGCTTAAGAACAGTCCATAATCTTTTGAGTATAACTTTCAGTGTACTATACCAAATTAGATGAACTTAGTATCATTGGAAACCTACGACAAAGAGGGAAAACTTTTTAGAAGGAAATATTACCAAATTACCTCATCTTTCTGATGAAAATAATTGAGCAAAGTGGACCCAAAAGTTGGTTGTGAAATAAATCTAGATTGAGGAATTGAGTATGGTTTCACACGATCGATAATGTGATAAGATTAAGGATAAGAAACTTGGATTTTTGACATGAGCATGCATCATACATATTCAGTATACATGAATGTGCATAAATGATTTCATAATCATGCACAATAGTGATATGTGTTTGTATCGAATGTTTTAGAGGAACCCTTAAAGTGATCAATTCCAGATATTGTCGGGACGTCAGGGCAATAAAGCAATAGGGAGCTTTTGTAAATAATTTAGTTGGTCAATTGTGTTAGTAATTCAGTAAGTAAATTTTGATAGTTTTGCATTAACTTTTTTTTTTGCTATTGATTTAGATCATTGAATGATTTGCGAAGCTGTAAATATGTGATATGCTTGAATGATTTGCAAAGCTGTAAATATGTGATATGCTTAAATGATTTGTAAAGCTGTAAATGTAAGATCCCACATCGGTTGGGAAGGAGAATGAAGCACCCCTTATAAGGGTGTGGATACCTTCCCTTTGTAGACGTGTGTTCCATGCCCTAACGCACCGGATCCCATCAGAACTCCGAAGTTAAACGTGCTAGGGACAGAGTAATACCAGGATGGGTGACCACCTGGGAAGTCTTGTAGAAAAACAAAACTGTGAGGGTGCGAGGTCCTAAAGGCCGAGGTCTAAAGCGAACAATATTTGCAAGTGGGTGGGCGCGAGGCCGAGGCCCTGTGGATGTGAGGCCTAAGAGGTCGACATCCTACAATTGGTATCAGAGTCAGTACCTGGCCCGTTGTGTCAGTGAGGACGTTGGGCCTCTTAGGGGGTGGATTGTAAGATCCCACATCGATTGGGAAGGAGAACAAAGCACCCCTTATAAGAGTGTGGATACCTTCCCCTTATAGATGCATTTTTCATGCCCTAACGCACCGAATCTGTTGGGCCCATTTCCCGAAGCCCAACGGTCGAATCGAAATCGAAGCACAAGAACACAAGCGAGTTTCCTAAACTCCTTAACCCTCAC
>JAOTAX010005745.1:0-13151 GCA_025629825.1 Erythroxylum guanchezii
GACTAATTAGTCCTAGCACTAGTAAACATTCTGCACCAGCTTTTTATGTAAACAATTCAGCTGAACAAAAACGTGGAAAAAGACGGATGGTTATTAATTATAAAAAATTAAATGATGCAACAGTACGAGATGCATACAAATTATTGAGAAAAGATTACATTATTAATAAACTTAAAGGACATACATGGTTTACTACCTTAGATGCAAAATCTGGATATTGGTAACTTAGACTATACAACAATACAAAAGAATTAACAGCATTCACTTGTCCTCCTCAGAAACATTACCAATGGAATGCTTTACCTTTTGGATTAAAACAAGCACCTAGTATTTAGAAGGATTAGAAGAATTTACTTTTGTTTATATTGATGATATTATTATTTATTCCAATCAAGATAAAAATGATCATTTGAAAAAGGTTAGAATAGTATTACAAAGATGTAAAGATAAAGGATTAATCTTAAGTAAAAAGAAAGCTAGAATTGCTCAATAAACTATAGAATATTTGGGTATAGAGTTTCATCAAGGTTATTTAAAATTACAACTCAATATACTTAAAAAAATTACAATTATTTCCTAATCAATTAATTAATAAAACACAAATAGAACAATTTCTTAGATTATTAAATTATATTTCTGATCAAGGATTTCTCAAGGAATTAGCAAAGGAAAGAAAAATTTTACAATTAAAATGCAGTACCAAATCCCAATGAAAC
Source organism: Erythroxylum guanchezii (assembly GCA_025629825.1). Classification (NCBI taxonomy): domain Eukaryota; kingdom Viridiplantae; phylum Streptophyta; class Magnoliopsida; order Malpighiales; family Erythroxylaceae; genus Erythroxylum; species Erythroxylum guanchezii. Next base: position 717 of record JAOTAX010005745.1, read on the forward strand.
TAGACTCCAGCAGACACTCAAGCAGTACAGAGACTCAAAGAAATCTGTAAGAACTTACCATCTCTTTATAATTATCTTCCGAAGGATACACTGCTAGTAAAAATTGATGCTAGCAAGGATACATGGGCAGGCTGCCTTTTGGCACAACCACCCAAATATAAAAAGTATTTACTTTGCAAGTATATCAATGAGACTTTTAATCCCGTTGAATTCAAGTATCCAATACATGATAAGGAAACAGTAGCCTATCTCAAAACTTTGAGAAAATGACGTATAGGTCTATTACCGGTTGAATCTACAATTCAAACGGATTCCAAGTATTTATGTGGATTCATTAGATACAATATTAGATCTAATTATGATCAAGGTCGTCTTATCCGATAGCAGTTGTAATTGAATCAGTACACTTTCACGATTCAATATATTAAAACCACTAACAATTTTCTTGCAGATATACTTACTCGCGAATGGAAGCAGTTATCAAACAGTTGAAGGAAACATTATCCCTCAAAGAACTAGAACTTGTTGACTTACAACACAAAACCAGTATTGTTAGTAAAGAAATCAACCAACTTCGTACTACCATTGCTCTCCTTGAAGAACAAGAAAATACTCAAGTTGAAACCACTCAACCTAGTCTACTACCCAATCAATCTAATAGTCCACTTGAACCTTCCTCTTTTACCATAACACCTCCACAAATTACCCAAATACCTACTCCAAAAATTACCCAAACACCTATACCTACTAAACCATTACCTCCCCCAAAGCATCATGATAAGGATTCCAAAGTTTATGTTATTTATAATGGACCCATGGCCGGAATTTACGAAGAATGGCATCAAGCAGCAATACATATTACTGGAAAAAAGGGTATTCTACACAAAAGTTTTGCTACATGCATTGAAGCAGGAAAAACACTTTCAGAATTTCAACATCCACCTCTTAGACCACAATATAAAACTGCAGTCACTACCCTATCAAGCATTTCAACTAATATGCAAGTTCTTGGAAAGGTTATAGATCTCGAAAGAATCAATTCACTCCCCTCCATGGCAGTACAGGAAGATGCAAAAGTAATTACATCTGAAACATTTTGTGTCTGTTTTCAAGCTCTCAATGAATGGACGGATGAAATGAAAAGTTTCCAATATTATCCACAAAATCGAGGCAGATTCGGACCAAAAGTTGTAGTCTTCCCCGGAGCTGATCCACTTACAACATATCTTCTCTTTCAAAGCAGATTAATTGATACAATTTATCTACAAAGTATTAGTCTCTTATCAGATTTTCCGGTAGGATTCATCTAAGCAGTTAAAAGTTATAAGGACCGCTTTGCCAAGGACAGAGAAATATTTATTAAAATTGACAGCAGCTATTTGATTTTCGAAAAAAAGGAATCAACCACCAGTGTAGCCATTATAGTACCAAAGATTGCTTATTTACACATTAGCATAAGCAATGGCATCTACCCACCATTAGAATCTCCTTCAAGGCATGAATTCAAATGGGATCTTATTAATCAATTCAATCTTAATTGTTTAGAAGGAGTATTTATCCAATGCAGCCGTATCAATAATGACTCATTACTAAAGATCAACTACAAAGGACCACAGATGATTATTGTCTCATCCTACAAGACTCCAATCACTACAGATGCAGTGCATATAATCCAGCAATTTAGTCAACCTTTTACTCATATAGATGGATTATTTAGCAAACTCACATAATCATGGAAGTATGCTATTTGTACTCAACTTCAAGATTGGGCTGCCCATCAGTGTCCATATTGTCCAGCCCAAGGAAATCAACAAGCAACTATCCACGAAGCTGATCCCACTGACGATTCTTCACTCATTATTGAAGAATAAAGCCAACAAAGCAGTCAAAAGCCGACCAAAGTATGTAGGGTTCCTCTGAGCCCGGTTGTATTATAATGTACAGATTGTCATTTTCTTTTTATTTCGAATCTTTTCTTTTCTTTTAGTCTCGTCATCTTTTGCTTTTGTCAGATGCTTTTGCTTTTAGTCATGTCTAGTGTTTTTTCATTTTGTCGTTTGTCTTTCGCTTCCCTATATAAGGAAGTCGAGCATTCGAAGTCTGTATGAACTACTAAAATATCAATAAACACTTTGTTTGCTCCCAACTCCTCTCTGTAATTAGCCTTCGTTTGGCATCTTGCAATAAAAGGAAAAGGTATGCTTTCATTGTGTTTTCTAAATTTAAGTAGCTTCATCACTTTATCATTATAGAATTATCTAAGATGAATCACTTCATCATCATTATAGAATTATCTAACATTTCTATCTAGATTATATCTCTCTTTTCAGAATGGCCGAACGATATATTTATTCTAAACATAGACGCACTCTTAAATTATTAATAACAAAGACCTACAAACGAGAAGAATATCTGGACTCAACTATTATTCACTACACAACACGTAATAAGAAGGCACACACCACTTACCAAGAAGCAAGTTCTGAAGAAATTAAAGAAGTAGCTAAAACCATTATGGAAGAAACAGCTAGAGCTAATGAATTAATTCAGGAAATGAAAAATCTTGTACTTCAATATAGAAATTATTATCATTCTCTTATCTATAATCTCATTGATTAATGTACCCTGAATATGTATTTTGATTTCAAACGTCATCTCAAACAATTAATTAATGTTTATTATCAGATTGAAGAAGAACAATTGCATTATATGCAAATTTATAAAGATACAATAGAATTAGCAAAGGAACATCAGAATTTTCAACTTTTCAGAGAAGCACATCAATTATTAGCTCACGCTCAATATATTTACTCTTCAGTTAAAAAGGATAGAAAAGAAGTCCAAGATCGTATTAAATATTTAATTGATTAATCATGCCTCATTGTTTCTTTTGTTTACTCGAATCTATCATTACATCTTTTATTATGCAACTCTGTTTCAATTATATTAAACATTTACTTTGTTTACTTATTATTAGTAAATATTATATTCATCCTAATGATTTACTTGATTTCTTATATACCTGCACTCATCTTTGTTATCTTGAATCATGTTTATATTATTTATGGAAAAAAGTATGCCAAGATATATGGAATCAAATCTTTCGAATTCATCATTCGGAATGACTTGTTCGAATAATAAAGACCTACAAACGAGAAGAATTATTAATAATAAAGACCTAAAAACGAGAAGAATATCTGGACTCAGCTATTACTCACTACACAACACGTAATAAGAAGGCACATACCACTTACCAAGAAGCAAGTTTTGAAGAAATTAAAGAAGTAACTAAAATCATTATAGAAGAAACAGTTAGAGCTATTGAATTAATTCAGGAAATGAAAACTCTTGTATTTCAATCTAGAAATTATTATCGTTCTCTTATCTATAATCTCATTGATTAATGTACCCTGAATATGTATTTTGATTAATCACTTAGTGGGGCGGATTCTAATTTTCTAACTGAGTGTTTAATGTTTTAATTTGTTGTAGAATTTCAGTTTGGATTTGTAATATTAATTCTAATTTTTCATCTATCTGTTTTTGATGTTCGACTAGATCTATTATTTGTTGAGTTATTCTACTCATAATGTATTTTTCACATATGTAGAAAGTTCAGTAATTTGACTTTGAATAATATCTAACTGTTTCTGATGATAATTTATTGGTGGATTAGTAATCTTAATTGGTTTTTGATTTTCAGGTTCATTAAGTCGAAGGGGTTTTGGGATGGTAAAAGAATATGATCTAAGTAATGGAGGAGTTAGAGGAGTAAAAGAGTGTTCTGTAAAAGAATTTCGTGTATGAGTAGGAGAGGATCGACTTATAATTGGATATTGTATAGCAGGAAGAGGTCTTAATTTATGTTGTATTTTTGTTCCTACTTTAGCTACTTTGGAAAATAATTGATCTATATAGATTTGATCCGTATTCTTAAATTCAATGCTATGGTGAGAATTAGTTAAAGCATAACTAATTTGATATGTAATAGAAAATGAATATTGTCCGAAAGACATTAGATCTTCTTTATAAAATTTATAAGCTATAGTAATGGTATTATTTAAATCTTGAGATAATAATAGAATTCCTAATTTTAATCTAGTGCTAAAGAATTCCTAATTTTAATCTAGTGTTAAATTTAATCTTTCCATATGCTAGGTTTCCATTTATCATTCCAATTATTTGATCATTTATATTTATCATTCGTTCGTCTATTATTGCCATTCTTATAAGTGAGTCAATTCCCTCTTGAAAAGATGATTTTAATAGAATTTGTATAGTAGAAAGATGTATATAACAAATTTTGGTACATTTTGATTCGGGCAGTTGCTATAATTGTCTAGTGATTTGTTCTTGGTTTATTAAATTAATTCATATATGACCATTACATTGATCCATTATGATAGGGGCTTCATAAACCATTTTTCCCAAATAGATAATATTGGATCTATTGAGGAATTGTTTAATGACTGACTTATATATATCTTGACCAGATTTAAAATCTAATTGGGTTTTAGCTATTCATTTTCATTTTTCAGCAGCTATTAATGTATTAACATGGAAAGTTCCTAAAGATTCTAATAACTCTAAAGAGCCTACTTCTAATATTTTAGAATCTTTTTCTATTGATTCAGTCATATTTTAGATTCGTGAATGATAATTCTGATGATTCGTTTTAATAATTTCTAAAGATTCTAATTGTTCTATATAAAGTTGATGTAATTGTTGTACGACAGCTAAATGTTCGTAATATGGTCTTCTTCCTATAAGATTAACTCCTACAAAAATAAGATAATTAATACGAGTTTTATTATACTGGATATGATCTAGATATTTAGCAATATTATTTTATGTAAGAATTATTTGTTCATCTATATCTGTACATATAGGACAAGTCATTCCGAATGATGAATTCGGAAGATTTGATTCCATATATCTTGGCATACTTTTTGCCATAAATAATATAAACATGATTCCAGATAATAAAGATGAGTGCAGGTATATAAGAAATCAAGTAAATCATCAGGATGAATATAATATTTACTAATAATAAGTAAACAAATAAATGTTTAATATAATTGAAGCAGAGTTGCATAATAAAAGATGTAATGATAGATTCGAGTAAACAAAAGAAACAATGAGGCATGATTAATCAATTAAATATTTAATACAATCTTGGACTTCTTTTCTATCCTTTTTAACTGAAGAGTAAATATATTGAGTGTGAGCTAATAATTGATGTGCTTCTCTGAAAAGTTGAAAATTCTGATGTTCCTTTGCTAGTTCTATTTTATCTTTATAAATTTGCATATAATGCAATTGTTCTTCTTCAATTTGATAATAAACATTAATTAATTATTTGAGATGACATTTGAAATCAAAATACATATTCAGGGTACATTAATCAATGAGATTAGAGATAAGAGAATGATAATAATTTCTAGATTGAAGTACAAGAGTTTTCATTTCCTGAATTAATTCAATAGCTCTAGTTGTTTCTTCCATAATGGTTTTAGCTACTTCTTTAATTTCTTCAGAACTTGCTTCTTGGTAAGTGGTGTGTGCCTTCTTATTACGTATTGTGTAGTGAATAATAGCTAAGTCCAGATATTCTTCTCGTTTGTAGGTCATTGTTATTAATAATTTGAGAGTGCGTTTATGTTCAAAATAAGTATATCGTTCAGTCATTCTGAAAAGAGAGATTGAATCTAGATAGAAATGTTAGATAATTCTCTAATGATGATGAAGTGATTCATCTTAGATGATTCTATAATGATAAAGTGATGAAGCCACTTAAATTTAGAAAACACAATGAAAGCATACCTTTTTCTTTTGTTGGGAGATGCCAAACGAAGGCTAATTACAGAGAGGAGTTGGGAGCAAACAAAGTGTTTATTGATATTTTAGTAGTTCATACAGACTTCGAATGCTCGACTTCCTTATATAGGGAAGCGAAAGACAAACGACAAAATGAAAAACACTAGACATGACTAAAAGCAAAAGCATATGACAAAAGCAAAAGATGACTAGACTAAAAGAAAAGAAAAGATTTGAAATAAAAAGAAAACGACAATCTGTACAATTATAATACAACCGGGCTCAGAGGAGCCCTACATACTTTGGTTGGCTTTTGACTGCTTTGTGGGCTTTATTCTTCAATAATGAGTGAAGAATCGTCGGTGGGATCAGCTTCGTGGATAGTTGCTTATTGATTTCCTTGGGCTGATTGGGCTGGACAATATGGACATCGATGGGCAGCCCAATCTCGAAGTTGAGTACAAATAGTATACTTCCATGATTCTGTGAGTTTGCTAAATAATCTATCCATATGAGTAAAAGGTTGACTAAATTGCTGGATTATATGCACTGCATCTGTGGTGATTAGAGTCTTGTAGGATGAGACCATAATCATCTATGGTCCTTTGTAGTTGATCTTAATAATGAGTCATTGTTTATACGGCTGGATTGGATAAATACTCCTTCTAAACAATTAAGATTGAATTGATTAATAAGATCCAATTTGAATTCATGCCTTGGAGGAGATTCTAATGGTGGATAGATGTCGTTGCTTATGCCAATGTGTAAATAAGCAATCTTTAGTACTATAATGGTTGCACCGATGGTTGATTCCTTTTCTTCGAAAATCGGATAGCTGTTGTAAATTTTAATAAATATTTCTCTGTCCTTGGCGAAGCGGTCCTTATATTTCTATACCCAAATACTCTATAGTTTGTTGAGCAATTCTAGCTTTCTTTTTACTTAAGATTAATCCTTTATCTTTATATATTTGTAATACTATTCTAACCTTTTTTAAATGATCATTTTTATCTTGATTAGAATAAATAATAATATCAATATAAACAAAAGTAAACTCTTGTAATCCTTCTAAATATTAAGTGCTTGTTTTAATCCAAAAGGTAAAACATTTCATTGTTAATGTTTCTGAGGAGGATAAGTGAATATTGTTAATTCTTTTGTATTGTTGTGTAGTCTAAGTCGCCAATATCCAGATATTGCATCTAAGGTAGTAAACCATGTATGTCCTTTAAGTTTATTAATAATGTAATCTTTTCTCGGTAATTTGTATGCATCTCCTACTATTGCATCATTTAATTTTTTATAATTAATAACCACCTGTCTTTTTCCACGTTTTTGTTCGGCTGAATTGTTTACATAAAAAGCTGGTGTAGAATGTTTACTAATACTATGACTAATTAGTCATTTTTCTAAAAGTTCGGCACATTCAGAAATGAATTCCTTAACATCTTGTTGAATATAAGGAATGTTGTTTCGTATATTAATTTCTTGTATAGGGTCTTTGAGTCGAATTTCAATGAATTCGTGATTTTGGTTTTTTATAGGATCTAATAGATTTTCACTACAAACTTCATTAAGTAGAGTTTCTATTTCTTATTGAAGAGAGATATTGTTGAGAAGATAGAATTGTAAAGAATCTAATTTAGAAGTTATAACCTTAAGTTGTTAATAATAAGTAGTATGATATATGGAAATTTTCAAAATGATAGACTTTTGATTAATCATTTTTATGAAAAGGGTTTTTAATGTAATATAATGTAAATATTGACAAAATGGATTATATAATTTTAAAAAGTTATTTCTTATGATTAAAGGTAATCCTGATTCTTGCTGATAAATTGAAGGAATAGAAAATGTATAATTTTCAATTAATACGTTATTATAATAACTAACATGTCATATAAATTTAAAACTTCCATCTGCAATTCTAATTTGTAAGGTTTTTTTTAATTTTTTCCATGTAGTTAAAAGTTGTTTAGAAGTAATACAAATAGTCGCCCCTGTGTCTATATAGGCATTAACTTTTTTATTCTGAATTACTACTTGAATAAAAGTTGTATTTGGATTCAGTTGTTGATTGTGAGTTATTTTGAGAATAAGATCCATCGTCAGATTCGTAATAATAGATAGAAGAAATTGTAGAATCAGTATTGTATTCCGACTCAATAGGTTCTAATTGATTTTGAAATGCTGAGTTTAATATATGGATATTATTTCTATATTGTTTATCATTTTTCTTTGGACATTGGTTTGCATAATGACCTTCTTTTTTACATAGCCAACATTTACAACTTTTCTTTTTCTAATGACAATCTTTTTGTTTTGGTTTAAATTGTCTATTTATTTTACCTAAAATATTTATGATAAGGTCTTCTAAATGGTTTAAAAGGTTTATTTCTGAAATGTCGGGAAGGATATCTTTTCCATCTATATCTATATTTATATAGTTTTTGAGTTTCATGTTTCTTATGTCTTTTAATTGGTTCACATCCATATTGTTGAGGTATTTCTGCATTCTGAGCACAACAAGATTGTAGATTTTTATGTTTCAATGTTTGTTTTAATTATTTTTTTAAACATTGCTCCGTTATGAATTCTTGAGTGAGTAAAATAGCTCCACTTAAATTATGAGCAACTGTATGGTTGTCTGTTCTTTCTTGGAATCTTTGTTGTATTTTGACATTTAAAGGATAAGGTAATTTTTGAATAAAAATATGTATATACATTTCTTGTTCAGCTCTACCTAATTTATAATAATATCTTTTGAATTCACAAATGTAATTTTCTAAATAACATATATCACATATACAAATATTATTTAGATGATGTAACGCCTTTACACTATTAATTTGTGCAATTTGGAAATGACAGAAATGAACAGGAACAGTTACAACAACGTCCTATCAGGAAATATTTCCAGCCTACAGTGGTGGACAATTATCACGGTATCCAAAGACCTAATGTTTGTACTCAAAATTTTCATATTTCGCCAGGACTCACCAATTTGGTTCAAACAAATCAGTTTAGAGGAGCACCAATGGAGGATCTAAATGATCATTTTGCAAGCTTCTAGGAATTATATGACACTATCAAGATTGAAGCGGCAACGCAAGATGACATTAGACTCACTTTGTTCCCATTTTCTCATCTAGACAAAGCAAAAAATTGGCTTCATTCAATTTCTGCTGATGGAATGTTTTTTTCTTTAGGTTTTACCTCTTCCAATTCTTTTGCGAAGTCTTTAGGTTTTACCTCTTCCAATTCTTTTCCACTTCGCAGAATGATGGCCTTGCACTGCTCTCTTGGGTTAGTTTTAGTATTACTTGAAAATGTCACCTGATTCAAATTCCCCACAGCATTTGCAAGTTGTCCCAATTGAACTTCCAAACTCTTTATTGAAGTCCCTATTCTATCATCAGAAATTGAATGAAGTCAATTCTTTGCTTTGTCTCGAAGAGAAAATGGGAACAAAGTGAATCTAATTTCATCTTGCGTTGCCCCTTCAGTTTTGATAGTGTCACATAATTCCTGGAAGCTTACAAGATGATCATTTGGATCCTCCATTGGTGCTCCTCCAAACTGATTTGTTTGAACAAAATTGATGAGTCCTGACGAAATATGAAAATTCTGCGCACGAACATTAGGTCTTTGGATACTGTGATAATTGTCCACCACTACAGGCTGAAAATATTCCTTGATAGGACGTTATTGTAATTATTCCTGTTCATTTTCGTTATCTCCTCTTCCATTTCCTCCAATCAAATTAGCCACACCAAGTATGGCCTCTAATTGAGCTAATCTTTGAGCCATTTCATCCTTCTCTCTTTGAATTCCTTGAAGTTCTTCTGCTTGATTTTTCATTTTCTTTTGTCAACGAATTGACTTTACTGTCCTTTCCAATTCTGGGTCAAATTGTCTTTCTTGTCCTCGGGCAATTCAGGGCATACAATCCTCTTACAAAGAAATTACACAAGAAAATAAAAATGCAAAAAGTAAAAAAAAAATAAGCTACTCTAGGGACAAAAAGAAAACTAATAAGTAAATATCAAACTAGCTATAGAAGTAAACATTTAAACATTTATCCTCGACAACGGCGCCAAAAACTTGTTCATGAACCGCAAGTGCATAGTTGTCGAAGTGAGTAATAAATCGGTAAGAACTGAGTCGTGTCCATAGGAATTATGAAAAAGTTCAATTCTACGCCAGCTAATGATGTTTGAAATCGAGTTGAGTGAAAATTTTAGAAATTAAAAGCAATGTAAAATTTTTTTAACTTAAATAAATTTTTAAACAACTACCCAATTTAATGCGACCAAAATAACTATTAATATGAAAATCTATGCAATAACTAATTAAGAAAATAGTGCAATAATTAACTAATTAAAGATATTAACTTCAATGGAGAATGATTCTCTTTTAGAGAATGATATTTTTGTCAACCTTAATACTGAATTAACTATCTTCTACAACTGAAATATCCTAACTTTGTAGGTGAATTTTAAGAGTAATTAATCAACTTTTTCTAAAGATGAATTAATCCATCAACTCTAAACGTCGCTTAGTAATATATTACTTAAGTTCTTCCTAGAGTTTCTTAAGTCTCAAACCTTCAATTTTCACCTCCTAAATTTCTTAGGTCTCCCAACTCACAAGAAAATCTTAGTCAAAACTTCCTTCAATCTTCTAACAAAAACTCCCCTTTTTCAAAGACGAATTTATACCAAGGCAATTTCCAATAATCCAAAGAAAAAACAAATAAATCCAAGAAAAAATCAACAAGTATATAAATTTTCAATCATGGATTCCAGCAAAATTCAAAATTAAAGCATTAACAAAAATATTAAACCCCTAAGAGAAATAAAGGTTTTAGCCACAAATCATTAAGCCAAATAATCCACAAGCAAAAACCCTTTATAAACTCATGACAGATCAAAGGAGAGTTGCTGCTTGCGTGGAAGTGGTATTAAAGGCTTGTGTGTATGGAGAGGAATTTGATGTAGCTTGCGGCAATAGATGAAAGCTAGGTGGTGTTGTGAATGGAGGCTTGTAAGTGGCATAGGTTGCTTTGGTGAGTTGGAAAGTAAAAGTTGTGTCTTTTATGTGTGAAAAGTGGAGGCTTGAAATGAGTGTTGAACTTTGAGTTTACGTTGGTGGCTGCGTAAATGGAGAGAGTTTGCGGCAGTGGAGTTGCGAGTAAGAGTTGTGTCACTGTTTTGGTTGGCTAGTGCATGCTTTTGTGAAAAATGGAGGCAACCCTTTGTTAAGCTTCAACGAATGCTGCTTGTGTGAATAAAATAGAAGTTACTTTGTCTTGTAATGGAGGCTATCTTTTGTTGGTGTTAGAGGCTGATGTAATTGCAGGAGAATGGAGGCTCTTTTCATCTTGTAGTGGAGGCTATTTTTGGAGTGGAGAGTGAATTGTACATGAGCTTAAATAATTAAAAAGTAGGGCTGATGTTGATCCTTAGCTGATTGGAATGAATTTTTCAAGGTTAAATTCGACAGTGCATAAAAACTAAACGGTGACGATTTAACAGCTCAAATTTTATTAGTATCTTTGTCCTTGAGTTAATTTCAATATGAGACTTGAATCACGGGATTTCGCTATCTGAGTCAAAAGTTATGATTAAAGCATCGTCTGACAGTTCAAAATCTAATGCAAATTTCGGGAGTTTATTTCTTCTTAATTCCAGCTTGAAAAAATCTGCAATTGGTCCCAAAATATCCGTCAATGAGTCAAGAATTTAAGTATGAAATTTCAAAATTTATGACTACACCAATCTCGAGATAAAAATTCCACAATGACTAAAGGTCAAGTCTATCAGAAACTCAAAAACAGTGCAATTCGAGTCTATTTGTTTCATTTATGCATTTTACGTCAACGAACCTTGAATAATGCTAAAACATGATAAACCAGTCATAGATGAACATAAAATGAATGTAAATGATTCTGATTTTGGAGCGTCAGAATGACCTGTCGACGATGTTTTGATCATAACTTTTGACTCAGATGACGAAATCCCGTGATTCAAGTCTCATATTGAAGCTAACTCAAAGACAAGGATACTGATAAAATTTGAGCTCTTAAATCGTCACCGTTTAGTTTTTATGCACTGTCAAATTTGACCTTGAAAAATCCATTCTAATCAGCCAAAAATCAACATCAGCCCCCACCTTTTAATTATTTAAGCTCATGTACAGCTCACTTTCCACTCCAAAAACAGCCTCCACTACAAGATGAAAAGAGCCTCCATTCTCCTGCAATTACGCCAACCTCCAACAACAACAAAACATACCCTCCATTATAAGACAAAGTAGCCTCCATTTTATTCACACAAACAGCCTTCGTTGAAGCTTAACAAAAGGCTAACTCTATTTTCCACAAAAGCATACACCAGCCAACTAAAATAGCGACATAACTCTTCCACACAACTCCACTGCCGCAGACTCTCTCCATTCACGCAACCACCAACGTAGACTCAAAGTTCAACACTCGTTTCAAGCCTCCACTTTCCACGTATAAAAGACAAAGCAACTTCCACTTTCCAACTCACCAAAGCAACCCACGCCACTTACAAGCCTCCATTCACACCACCACCACCTAGTCTCCACCTATTG
>JAOTAX010005780.1:0-13149 GCA_025629825.1 Erythroxylum guanchezii
CCAAACCATTTGATGTGTTATGTGTTTTGATTTTGTTTATAGTGTGATGCATTCATGTTTGTGACATCGTTTATGATATGTGAAAGCTTTGAGAATTTTGAGAAATGAGTTTTGCTATCATTAAATTTTGGAAACTGTTTCTGAATGATTTAAAAGGTTGAAAAGTTTCAGAAATAAGCTTTTGATAAATTTTCTGTTGTGAAATTTCGATAAAATGGAAAAATAAGTTTTGCAAAAGTTTTTGGTTATTGTTCATGTATAAACATGTTATCCACGAGCTGTCTAGCTCACCTCCCTTTCATCCCCATCTCTAGGTATTCGAGCAGGAGATCGGATGAAAGAAAAATCAAGGCTTCGTTCGATTTTATTTGTGTTGTGTTTTATGTATTTCAAATTTTGACATTGATGTTGTATATGGCTTAGAAAGCCATTAAAGTTTGTAGTGTATTCATTTCGGAATGTAAATAAATTCGAAATTTGAATATGGATTTTGAGATATAGACTTGTGTATGATTATGAATTGAGATATGATTGTGTCTATGAATGAGTTTGGTTGTGATATGGATTCCGGATAGGAGGTCCGATGATATTGGACGTTTGAGAGTTATTGAAGTGCTTTGTATGAGATTGAATAAAGATGAGTAAAGAATGAAAAAGTAAGAAAAAAAAATGTACACAGATTTGGATTTGTTTAGACCGATAGTCTTAAGGTTTCCAACGCTAATTTGTTTGAAAGTGTATGTCATCGAATGTTGGAATTTGTTTTTTTTTCAGTTCGGTTTGAATTTGATTTGCTTGCGATTCTTTTGCTTTTCGGTTCGATTGCATCGTTCGTTTGGTTTTGAAATCCGTTCGGTTTGTTCCGTTCTTTCGTTTTTGTTTCCTCTGATTTCTGCTTTCGATTTTGTTTCCGCATTTTGTCCTTCGAATTTCCGATTCGATTAGTGTTTTTGCTTTCTATTTTCGTTTACTTCGTAGTCCCGTTCTTATCCGGTTGGGATTCAGTTCTCCAGGATCGGGTCCCATCAAATTAACCCTTAAAACTAGTAGTACATGCTATATGATTATTGAAATATTTGAAGTTATTATTTAAAGAATGTAGTATCTTGCTTATATTTTTATTCCTAATTATAGAGCTTGCTAATTTCCCTTACTTATTCCTTCTTCTCTTTCTTTCCACTAAAATATCATAACATTATACAAATATAAAAAATTGAAGGAAACATTATTAGTACTCGGAGTATTTTTAAGGATATGGAGAGAAGCATATATGGACTATTTGTTGAACACTACATCATTTAGCTTAACTAAGGGCATTTATGCCATTTAAAATTAAAATAAATGTATTTTAGTAAAATAAGATAAGATATATGTCAACAAAGTTTATAGATGTTAGTAAAGTTATTAACATTAGAATAGACATGTATAAACTCTCAAAGGTGGTGCTATTTGGTGCTAAAAATGAAGGTTAATATATTTTATAAAATTCTTAAAGGTTATAATATTTGAAATAAATTACCCATTATAATAAGAGATTTTTTACATCAAAAATTTTTAAAGTGACATAAATATAAAAAAATTAGTATTTCACATCCTCACCTCTTATAAATCAGTTTACCTTCAAATTTTAACTTAGTATTTTAATATTTTTAGGCATATCTATCTCATTTTCTCTTATAACTCTTAAATTTTCCTCCCTCCTAAGTTTATGAAGTATTGATAAGTGCTGATTTAGTCATTTTCCCCATATTTATTACATTTTGTTTGTTTATTAAGTATTGTTATTTATTTTGGTACTTAAGTTGTTTATATTTTATTTCTTGGTCTAATTCACTAAGTTGGAATAAAAAGAAACAAATTCATGCAAGTTTGGAGTAAGTTGGGGTTGATTAATTTATAGAATGGTGGATAGTCTACATCGCCGTGTAGGAAAGTTTGGGGGTATGTCAAGGATTTCTTGCAAAACACTCTCGTATAGGTTGGCAACATATTCGTCTTCAATTTGAGAAGGTCATATTATCACAACACATCAAATTTTTTGCATGTTTTAGCTTTAGAAACCCTTAAACATTAATTTTAAGGAACACAATCATCAACACCACTATGTTCATACTAGTGTGTCACTCTTTTTCTAGCATTCAAATTTTAAAAGATAATATTAAGCAACAGATGATGAAGAGATAGAAAATACATGAAAGAGAAACCCTAGAAGGGCAAAGAAAAGAAGAAATAATTAAAAAAACCACTTAGGAGTGGATTTTAATCAATCTAGAGTGAAGTTTTTGGAGATTTTAAGGATTCCAACAATACTTTCTAAGATTTCCAACTTTTTTTTGAGCTTCGATATTTTTTATATTATCGTGCATTAAAAATCTTTTAATATCTGGATTAGATGAAATCCTAGATAGACCTTGTAGTGATTTTAATTTAGTTTAATATTTTTTAGATTAATTATGTATTCTTTATTATCCTTAAATTAATATTGTTGGTATATTATTTCATATATGTATTCATATAATTGAGATTTAGAAAAAAAATATGTTTATAGATCTAATATAATTGAATGGAGTTACTTGTAAACCTAGATATAGATTGACATAAATCCTATAGAGTAGGGTCAAACATAATAATGAAATTCATAAATCAAATAACGTAATTTTATGAGTTTTAATTAGAAGAATATTAAAATTAATCAACTAGGAATTAGGTGTTAATAGTCTTGAGAAAGATATTAACATTATTTATAAATTTTCATAGTCCAATAAATTTTAGAATAAACATTACTAGTACTCATAGTCTCTGTGGGATTGACACTTGGAACTCTGAGCCTTATACTATATAATGATAGGTGCACTTGCCTTAGACATTTTATAGATTTTAGGAATTGAATTATATAGACATTACATAAGGGTATATTAAATTTTTGGTGACGTTGTCGAGGACTAAGATATTAGGAAATCTTAGTTACTATTAATCTAACCGTTTATTTCATTTTCATTATTCTACTTATATTGATATTTTTATTTTTTATTATTAATATTCCTTTTCTTATTGTTTTTTTAGGAGCAAGATTTGTTTATGACGCAAAGCAATCCATTGAAACTAGTTGAGAGAGATCCTGAGTTTAAAAGGTCAGCACTTCAAAATCTTTAAATAAGACCTTAATAAAAAAAGAATAGTGGGAGCGTAATTTTGAGAACACACAACCAGAAGCTATGGAGGAATAATAGAGAACTATGTCCAAGAATGTAAGGCCATCACTAACTAAGTATAATATCATTAGACTAACTATTACAACCAATAACTTCAAGATTAAACCAAATTTTATAAAAATGGCACAATAATAAGTGTAGGTAGAGGATCCAAATTCTCACATTACCAATTTCCTAGAGATTTACAATAACTTAAAGATAAATAGGGCCACTAATGATGCAATTAGATTGAGACTATTTCCTTTTGTATTGAGAAAACTAGCCAAGAAATGGATTAATTATCTCCCTAGAGTATCAATCACAACTGTGATGTGATAGTGAAAATTTTTCTAATGAAATATTTTCCACCTACCTAGATGAATAAGATGAGGAATGATATCTCTTCCCATATGCAAATTGATTCAGAAACCTTATGTCTATGAGAGAGATTTAAGCATCCACTGAGAAGGTGCCCATATCATGGTCTTCCTGGTTGGTTCCAAGTTCAGAATTTCTATAATGGTATGAATCATTCAATCTAGTAAATGATATATGTTATAGTTTGAGGGACTTTAAATAGAAAGACACCCAAAGTGGCCTAGCATTTGATCAAAGAGATGGCTATAAATAGCTATCATTGGAACTTAATAAGAGCTAGCCCTAATAATGCAACTAGAGTTTATGATGTTGATGCAATTATAATTTTGGAAATTTATATTAAGGCTCTTAGTAAAAAGATTAGTGGATATTTTGTGTCTTAGTAGCCAACTAAATTAGTTCCATATGAGTTGCATGTGGAGGGCATGCTAGTCCTTAATGCCAAGCTATTAAAAATGTAGAAAAGTAGGTCAGGTATGTTGACTATATAGTTAATGCGCTTTGATAGCAAAATAACCTATATAGTAATACTTGTAACCCAAAATAGAGGCACCACCTAAACTTTTCATAAGGAATTAAAGGGTAATAAAGACATAACCCTCTAGCTATATTTTAGCCAAAAAAAATCATCTAATAGAGAAGAAACCTAGCTTAGAAGACATCATGACTAAATTCATTCAAGCATCTTAAGTTTCGTTTTAAGCTACTAAAGTTTCATTAAGAAACTAAGAGGCTTCTATTTATAACTTGGAGAATCAAATAGGATCACTTGTGAATCTAATTTTTGAAAGACTAGAGGGAGGCCTACTTTGTAATACTAAGACTAATTCAAAGTAGCATGTGAAGGTAGTCACTCTTAGGAGTGGCAAGGAGCTAATAATAAAGAAGAAGTGAGTTGAGGAGGAAACAAGAGAAGCAAAGGAAAATAATAAGGAAGAAGGCAAAGAAGGGAAGCAACCCAAAAAGGTGAAAGAGTTCAAGCCCACCATCCCATATCCAATAAAACTAAAGATGGATCGGATGGTTGAACATTTTAGTGAATTCTTCGAATTCTTTAATCAATTACACATCAACTTAACTTTTGTTGAGGCTCTTTCAAAAATGAAAAAGTATGCCAAATTGCTAAAGGAGCTTTCTTCGAATAAAATGAAGTTGGAAGAGCTATCTATAATGAAACCTACCAAAGAATGTTCAACCATCTTGCAGAGTAAACCATCTAAGAAAGTTAAGGATCCATAGAGTTTTATAGGCCCTTTTTTAATTAGTAGTTTAGAAACTGAGAGAGCATTAGATGACTTAGGTGCTAGTATTAATTTCATGACCTATAAGTTATTTAAGAGTTTATAATTAGGAGAATCAAAACTAATAAGAATGAGTATATAGCTAGCTGATAGACTGATTAAGTACCTTGGAGGAATCATATAGGATGTGTTATATAAAGTTGGAAAATTCATATTCCCGTATGATCATTTCATTTTGGGTGTGGATGAGAACATTGAAGTACCTCTTATATTAGGCCCTCCATTTTTGCCATAGCTAGGGCAATGATAGATATGACTCTAAACTAGTGTTATAAATGGGGGAGGAAGAGGTTAGTTTTAAAATGTTTAAAGCCTTGGGGCATTTTTGGGAACAAGATGGCACTTGTTATTTTCTTGATGTGATTAATTTTACAGTTACAAATTTTATTAAAGAAATAATAAGTGATGACACATTGAAGTTATATCTAATCCTTAGAGAGGAGTTTAGTCTCTACAATGATAAAAGAGTAAGGTCAAAAGAAAAAATCAAGCTAACAATGTTGAAAGAAAAAACTTCTTAGGAAGTATCCCAAGCTTTCTAATTTCGTAATTTCACTTCAATTAGTTTTTATTCTAGATTATTAGGCTTTAATTTCTTCAATTCCATTTATATCTTTGAAAAATTTTATGTTTTCAGATTAAATTGTATTTAGTTTTTGGTTTTATAAGTGTTATTTTCATCTTTTATTATTTGTGTATGTGTGTGGATTAATAGATTACGAAATGGATGAAAACTTCACTAAGTTAAAAATTTATATAAAGTTACAAGCTTATCAACATGGCTATTTTGAAGGCCAAATAAACTAATACGCCTATGTTGCATAGATATATTGTGGCACCCCACTCCCGCAAGACACGTGCTGACACCTATAGGTGATATCCAAGTCCATGCCCCACGAGGGTGGCGTATTAAAACACTCAATCAATCAAAAATCTGTATATATATATATATTGAAACCACAAACATAGTATGTGGAAATAAATTCTCAAAAGGGCCTACTTTATTCTGTAAACATTTGTCAAATCATCAGAATTTTGTTAATCACTAGGGCCCATTCCAGAAACAAAACACTCACAATCATAACGTCAATACAACATGATTACATTCACATACACATTGTACTATAATAAAATTTGCGGAAATTACAATTCAGTATAAAAGTAAGAACTACAATGTAGACGCAAACTGATCTCGACCTCTATTCCTTACTTGCATGCTGTAGGGATACTCCCGTTTGCCTAATGGGGTATTCTTCTAATCCTGAAAAATATTTGCAAATTTTAGGTGAGTTTTGCGAACTCAGTGAGTGACCATCATCAATGGCTCACCCAATCACATAACACATATTTCACATTCACAACATTTCAAATTTCACATTCAATTTCGCACTTCACATTCAATACACTTAATTATTCATATTATGCATATGCAATGCGCATGAGACTCACTTTCCATTTGTTACTTTGTTGTGACCGAGTGCCTGAACTGATAGGGCTCATTTATAATTTTCCTTTATCCTCTTGGGAGATACAAGGCTCATTAAACGTTGAGCCTGAGGCTCTGATTCACTTTTAAGCTCAAAGCTCATTTTCACTCCTTGAGCTTTAAACTCTAATCGATGGCTACTCTGGTCACAACAACTATTATGTTTCATGCATTCGAAATGCATTAGTCATATTTGCATTATCCACATTCACATATCATCGAATCGTAGTCCGACATTCAACATTAGAGTTGAGTATCACTTTTCATTTACATGCAAATGCACATTTAAAACACATTTGTCATCGGGCCTGGGTCTAGCATTTAACAATCATATTATGCACACTTATTTCATCTCATTCACATACAAGTAGCACTTCATTATTTCATTAATACATCACATTTATTGGACATTTTGTCTGGAAACCAACACAATCAATCATATTGACGTAATCATTCAGTAGTCAATTAATACAAAAATTCAACAAAACAAACAATGAAATGAGACCATTTAGGTCTACGTACGCTCCAGATTAGCAAGTGTTTCCAAATTCTGGAAACGCCTGAATGCGGACCTTTAACTTACACATCCCATTTATGCAATACACATGTACACACATTAATAATTGCAAAATTGTAAACATTTATTTATGCACATTTGTGTATATGGACTATGTACAATGCATTTTCATGACAATCCCGGATATCTTTCCATCAATTTCATCACAAAAACATCCTCATATCTAAACTCATCTAAGTATAGTTTATATTTAGGTTTATGCCTCACTAAAACTAGAAAGGAAAAATTCGCTCGAAATTATACAAGTTCGCCACGGTCAACCCCTAGGTTGGCTGCGACGAATTTCACCCCTCAAGTTGGCCGTGGCGAACAAAGATATGTTGGTCACGGTGAACTTTGATAGAGGCATACGCAGAATATGTTTCAACTGCAATTTTTTTCCAGATTTTCACCTCCATCATCTACACCAAACACGTCTTATACCCCAACCATCTTTTCTACTTCATTTTCAAATTCATTATCTACTCCATTTCAACTCAATATAATCTATACACAATTCAAAATTCCATGCTTGATCAGAAATACCCAAAATAGACCACAAACATATACATTCATCCACCCATTTTCTACACTCATTCCTTACCCCATTAAGAAGATTATTCCGCCTAAAAACGTCACTATAACAATTCATAACTTATTATTCATCAAACACAAACAAAGGTAAGACATTGACCTAAGCCTTGCATCACACAAAACACCATTTCATACATGTACCTCTAACACATTTCTAACACTTTATATGAATTATTACTCATCAAGCATCATCAAGTATGTACAAAAGCAAGAAAATTACATCAACTTCTTATCATAAATGCTTCATTTAATATCGCCTATAATGATTAAAGCTCTACTCACTCGATTTAGTTCCAAAATCTCCAAAATCTTAAAGAATACCAAAAATCCCTAGCTTCACCAACAACCCACGATCATCATTTTCCAAAGGTGGCAAGAATGGGTTTTTGGAGAAAATGAAAGAGGGAGCAAGGTGAAAGAGTGGCATGAAAGATGGTCAAAAATCAAGAAGAGGAGAGGAAGAAGAGAAGCTACGAAAATGGAGAGAACCAAAGCAAAACTCTAATAGCTTATTAAGAGAGAAAGCATCGAGAATGACAAAGCCAAAAAAGGGGGGCTTTTAATTAAAAGCTCATGACTTAGAATATGGATGGGATAAATGACAAGTGTCCCATTTCTAAAACATTAGATTGGTTCCTTTCATTAACTAGTCCAATCAATTTCAATTTTTACTTCAATTGTGCCCCAATTTTCAATGACACTTGTCAATTATTCCTGAATTTATCAAAATTTCATTGCCATTAGATAGTAATTTCTATTACCATTTATTAATAGTTTTGCCACTTGGCAATTTTCCTAGTCCAAAAAAATCCAACAATTTCCAGAAATTTCCTAAATTTCACCAAAAATTCTAAATAAGTAAATATACACCCCAAATTAATTTCCAAAACAACTAAACCCCATTTCTCAATATAATCACCTTTCACATATAAGTCAATTATACCGGGAATGCCAATGAATGCATGTATAGTCATTTCAATGTGTGTAAAAGAATTCAAATTCATATATGTGTATGCTGACAATATGCATGAGCATGAAAAATGTATTTTTCTTAATCTCTCATTAATCTCACATGTATCGGATTTGAGGGTTCTAACCCTTAGTATGGGAACGGGATGTTACATTTTCCCCTCCTTAATAAATTTTGTCCTCGAAATTTTTATTTGATTTATCAAAAAGGCAGGAGTATTGTTTCCTCATATGCTCCTCCGTTTCCCATATAACCTCATCACTCGAATACTTTCATCTAAATGACCACAGTCGATAAACTCACCAGGTTTTTTAATCACTTAATTTTTATCACGCACTATCTTAACTAATTCCTTAATACCTCAGATTATTCAAAATTTTCACTTCGTAAACTGTCAATACATCTCTATCAAATCATATCATTATTTTTTGACATACTCACACATTATACATTAAAATCCTGAGACATCTGTATCGATAATACAACTCATAAATCCATGGTCCTAGTCTCATAATAGTTTCATATGGACTAACTTATGTCAAACTTAGTTTCCCTCTTTTTCCCTAACCCGTTTACACCTTTATCTCTATCTAGGTACACCTTGTCATGCTGATACTCTTTGAAGTATTTCATCTCTCGCTTGTTATTTCACAGCTCTTTAGTGTCTACACTCAACTATTATGTCTATCTCATGATATTCCATAACCTCTATGTTGATCCACTTAACTCATTCGTCTTTATCTTGTATCACTTAACTTGTATTACATATTCATTTTACTCATCAACAGTATCTCAAATCAATTCTAGCCGTCAAGCATTTTTCAGCCCTCTTCATTTCAATGTAGGGGCGAACGACTCCTTTTTGTCATATAACGCCTCATAGAGTATTCTAATGCTATCACTATGATAATGATTGTTATGTTTAAAGTAAAATAGAACTATAAATTGATCTTATGTTCCTATGAACTCCAAAATATAAGCTTTAAGCATATCTCCAACAGTTAGAACTGTTGGTAATTCTAACATTCAGCCACCTTTTTCGACATCCCTAGCAGCTAAATACTATTTCAACATATTCCTACTAGGATGTCTAGCTAAGGTTGTTAGTTACGCTCTCTCTAACCACATCTTTTCTCAATCATCTTTATCGGGTACACTTCCTTTTCCTTTCAATCACAAAGCAACATTTTTCCTATTCGGGCTCTAATTTCATATTCATATTCAATTCCTCAATAAGATTCACAATTCTGGATCCTTAATTTGGGCTTCGCTAAACTTTTCATATAGGACTGATCTTAAATTCAATAACTAATAGTACTTTGATTTGCCCAAAATTCAACTCGACATTCTATGCTCTTTATTGCACTAGGTTTGGGTAACCTCAATATCTGAATTTGTACTACTCCATTATAGAATTGTCTGTTCAATGTATCATATTACACACTACCTTTACCAGTATAGTACTCATTTGTACATTCCTTTCAAACTCAATAATTACCTCAATCTTTACTAATTTGTTTATTGATATACAGATCTAAAATGTTTCACTGTACATATAATGTCTCCAAGCTCTCAAAGCAATCACCATTGTAGCAAATTCTAAATCATGTATCAAAATCAACTTATGGGACTTTAATTTTCTCTATGTATACAAAAATTATTTATAATGTTACAACAAATTGTATCTTAATCCCTGATGCGAAACTTTATTATACACTGCACAATCTCCTGACCTAATCGATATAATTAACATCAGTGTTATAATTCCTCAAAATTCTCTTTACATTAATCACTGATATGGTTTACGCATTTTCCCCCAAACGTTTTTATCACGGGATAAGATTAGTAAAAACACCTTAACAGTCTCTGATAGTATCCAACATACAACTAGTTCTAAAGAACTCCGAATCTCTCATATATTCTTTATAGTTTGTTACTTCTTCATTACCTCTATTTCCTTGGGTTAATATGCCATGTTCAATTACTATAAGGTCCAACATTTTATCGAATCAATCTAAGATTCACTCTTATTGAACTTGGCCTATAATTGTTTCTACCTTCATGATATGTAAGATTTTTCCCCAAGTTTCACAAATATGCTCTTTACTTTTCGAATACACTCGATATATCATCTATAATCATAGTCATTATTTGAATTCTGCTTTACTTGGATCACTTAAATTTTCAATAACATAATACTATCAGGGCATTGTTAACTCCAAAGATATATCCCAAAACTCCTTGTGCCCATGATTTGTTCTCGTACTTCCTTAATTGACTAATTCCTCAAATGAGGTAATATTATCTCATGTTATTTTCAGTTTCTCAATTGACTTCTTTTCTCAAATAATTTTCTCCATTCATTCAATTTCCTCTTATTTCACTTTAACATATTCTAATGTCTATTCATTCGTATTAGTTTCTTTATGCATTTCAATCTATTTGAAATCTTTACTTCTTGTGTTGGTAACACATTCATCATATCCAGCTTGTATCTCCTCAATTCATGAATCCACTCGCATAATTGGATACTTTACATCCAACCAAATGCATACACCCTCGGTAACATATTCTACATCTTATGCTTGTGTCGTCATTAGGAATAAGACTGCAATATTCACTTTTAATTCATTAAGTACTCATTTCTGATTTGTTCCTTCATTAATCATTCTTAAATTGAATCATTTAGTTTACTGAACCTATCTCAATGAAATTCTTCTTTGGAAGAAGATTTCTTGATACTATCCTCGATATTGCTCATAAAATCCTTATCAATCAACTATTTTTCATGATTATTTATCAGTCATTCTTGGTACCTCAAGAATATAAATTTCAACTTTTCATAATATCTTAATAAGATCAATTTATGCCATAACTTATGTAATCAAAACATCCTCTATAATAAGGCTCAGTGAGGCATTAAGCAAATTCATTTACTATAATACCTTGGTATATACCATCCAAAATCGTTACATCCTATCTAGAGAAGTATTTATGTCAAGTCTCCAATTAATAACATTCACTAATGATACTTGAATTCCAATTGACTCTAGACAACATTTCTATCCTTGTTCCTACCCATGATTGGGGTATCCCCACATGATCATAACAGAAACCTATTTTTGTCAGGCCACCATCGCGTACTTTCCTCCTCTCATTATCAAACATACTAATACCAATTTACTCCAATTTTCCAGAATTTACCTCTTCTGAGGCTACCTCATTTTGTAATGAGTCAACTACCATATCAAGTGCATCAATTCTTCTCATTTGATTTGTCATCTTTTTCTTTATCTCATTCATACAAAAAATCCTCTCTTATATGCATTTCTAGCTTTCTCCTTACTATACATCATTCGTCTCTTATAAAGTCATTTATGACTATTTCATTTCCCTTTTTTTTCTCCTTCCTCATTTCTATCTCGTCTTTCTATTGTCATTTTTTTGTCATTCATATATGTATCCTTAATCAATTCAGAATTATAGAGGCAGAACCATTATGAAATTCTATTCTCAATTCCACAAACATATTCTTATACTGAATCATAAACTCATATCACAATAATCACACAATCATTCTAAGTCCCATTTCAACCTCTCAAGATCATAGAAAACTCTGTTTTCATCTAACTTGGTTAATACACTTTAAATCTTGTCATTTATACCATATCTCTATTTTCCTCAATCAATCCAAAACAATATATTCACATCTATATCTCACTCAAAAGTATGCCATCATAGCACAATATTGATATCATGTTCAATACTACGATTACCACTACAAATACATTGAATCATTATCTGTCATATCTAACTATATACTATTTATCCATTCTAAATAACCACAAAATTTTGTTTTCTCATGTTCTGAAGAAGCATCATTCTTCTCATTAATTCTATCAACTCAAACTCTTAATAAATGCCCATGCGTGTGACTCAGACTAAGGATCAGTCGCTATTTTCTGCTATGACATAAGTAAAATGCATGTAACTTGACATGTATTGCAAAAATGCCCATGTAAGATAGTACTTCTGGGCTCTAATACCACATATGTAGCACCTCACTCCTGCAAGACACGTGCCCGACATCTATAGGTAATATCCGAGTCTGCGTCCCGCGAGGGTGGCATACTATAACACTCAATCAGTCAAAAATTGGTATATATATATATATATATACCAATTTTTGACTAATTGAGTATATATATATATATATATATATATATATCCGACCTCTCTAAGTGATATCTGAGTCCGTGCCCCGCGAGGGTGGCGTACTAGAATACTCAATCAGTCAAAAATCAGTAAATATATAGATATATATATTTTGAAACCACAAACATAGTATGCGGAAATAAATTCTCAAAAGGGCCCACTTTATTCCGTAAACATTTGTCAAATCATCAGAATTTCATTAATCACTAAGGCCCATTCTAGAAATAAAACACTTATAATAATAACATCAATACAACATGATTACATTCGCATATACATACAATAATAAAATTTGTGGAAAATACAATTCAGTACGAAAGTAAGAACTACAATGCGGACGCGAGCTGATCCCGACATCTATTCCTCACTTGCATGCTGTAGGGGGTATTTTTCTGATCCTGAAAAATATTCTCAAATTTTGAGTGAGTTTTGCGAACTCAGTGAGTGACTATCATCGA
>JAOTAX010005796.1:0-13149 GCA_025629825.1 Erythroxylum guanchezii
AATTAATTAATTATATTTTTATATGTGTTAAATATATTATAATTAATCGATCAGTTAATTATGTTATAATTAATCAAATAATTAATAATATTTTAAATAATTATTTATTTATTTAATAGACAATTTAAAAAATTTATATAGGTGTTAATTACTAGGTAATAAGAAAAACAAAATAACAAGCACGGTTGTGACTTTAATTCATAATATTTTAAATAATTATTTATTTATTTAATAAACAATTTAAAAAATTTACATAGGTGTTAATTACCCAGTAACAAGAAAAACAAAATAACATGGGAGTCACGCCTGTGACTTATGTGACTACTTAAGCTATATATACACTGAGTACTTATATATACACTAAATATTAGTATATAATAATTAATAATGACTAACATATATGGTAAATATTAACATCTACTACTTAATCAATTAATCATATTTTAACATATCTACTATTTAATTATTTATTAATTATTATTAATTATAACGGAATAAACTTAACAGTTAATGATTAATAATTAATTTATAAATAAATTATATTTTCACAAATGAGTTTATTTATTTTTTAATTATTATTACATATATCAAAATTAATTAATTAGTTAATTAAATAATTGTATTTAAATTAATTCATTATAATTTTTATATGTGTCAAATATATTATAATAAATTAACCAATTAATTATGTTATAATTAAATAATTAATACTTTCCTAATGAATTTAGATGCCCATGAAATTTGGTAAAGGAAAGAAAATGTGAGACGAGTTCATGCTCCAAATTTCAGGTGAATCGGAGTTGAAGGATGTTCAAAACTATTATATATGTCTACACTCTCACTATCATGATTGTGCTTGTGCACGATTGTGCAATTCTAGCTGATTCTTCACGATCATGCTTTTCTTGATATCTCTTCTGAAACTGCCCAGACGACCCTCCCATAGATATTGTCCGCTTTGGGCTCCAAGCCCCTTACAGTTTTGCTTTTCCCACCCTTATAAAGAAGCATCTTATGGGACAAAGGTATCCATACCCTTATAAGGCATACTTCGTTCTCCTCTCAAACTGATGTGAGATCTCACACTCTCCACCCCTTTAGCGCCTATCCCTCTTTAGGGTCTAGCCCTCTTTAAGGGGATGGAGAGTGTGAGATCCCACATCAATTAGAGAGGATAACGAAGTATGCCTTATAAAGGTTGTCTGGGTTGTTTCATCCTCAATTTCACAATCGTGCTTGTGCACGATCGTGAAAACCTCTAAAATCGTGCAGCTCTTATGAAACTCCCTCTCTGTTATACATGATCATGACAGACGTTTTTCTCCAGATTTTTATGAAACAGTATTTTTCATCACTCCTTCCTCTCTTTTGCTTTATCTATGATTTCTAACTTATGTCTTCACTATTTCCTCTTCATTTTTACTTCTATTTCACTTCAACTCATTCCAATACAAATCAAAATCTATGACTGATTTAATTTGAAATTATTCTAAAATTCATAAAAATAATTGCAGTTACTGATTAATAATTACTAGATAAATAAAACTTTATTAAATAATTAAATGTAATTTATATATAATTAATTAACTAATTAAATTATTATAATTAATAGATTGATTACTTATTATTATTAAGCTAATTAAGTATAAACTCACATACGTGAATTAAGTGTCACAGTGACAAAGATATTTTTATTTCTTAATTTAATATATTTTAAGTATAGTTAATTAATTAATTTTGATATAATTAATAATAATTAAAATATAATAAATCCATTGATTTATTAAATTGTACTTTATTTATGAATTATTTATTTATCACTAATTGTTAAGTTTATTAAGTTATAATTGAAAATAATTAATATATAGCTAATTGATTGATGTATTAAAATATAATTAATAAATTAAGTAGATAATATTAATATTTAATATATATATATGTTATCTTGAAAAAATTCACGGGCATGACATTTTAAGTCACTCCTTTGTGAAAAGGTGTCACGGGGGTGACTTAAAATGTTACACCCGTGACATACAATCTTCTTAAATTCTTTTCCTTCATTTTTGTTGTTAACAATGTGTTTAGTAAATCAATCTACCTAGGTTTCTCTTACCCATTTGAATAAGAATATATGTTAAGTCCTTATTAATTAATTAAGTATTAATCAACTATTGATTAATTGTTATTTGATTATTAATTATGGTATTATTCATTGATTATTAATCCGAAATCCCGCAATGAAGCGGGATCTAGGGAGATCCGATGGTGCGCAGCCTTACCCCTACATAGTAAAAAGGTTGTTTTCGGTGGACCTACATGCAAATGAGACAATAAAAGAATGATGCAGGATACAGAAACAATTCATTAAAAACAGAAAATAAATGAAAATACAAGTAATGAGGAATACCTGAAGGAGGCCAGATCTGCGAGAACCTAATATGCTACAAAGTCCATCCCTTCTTATCTCTCAGTAAGTAAGGGGACCTTCCTCACAGACCCTGCCAGAATGATCCTACTGTTCCCCCACAACTATTATGCAATCTGCACATCATGAGACAACATCTCCTAGTAACTGCTATATTGATTCTTGATAATTGGAACAGTTAATCCTTTACCCTTATCTGCTCACACCAAACTTGTCTATTTCTAGCTACTACCTCATTAAGGTCCAACTCTAACATATCGTCCTTGATCACTTCCCGCCAGTTCTTGTAAGGCCTCCCTCTTTTTCTCTTATATTCACTAAGTGTTATTCTCTCACAGCTTTGTATCGGAGCGTCGAAGGGCCTCCTACGCACATGCCCATACCACCTAAGCCTAGTCTCTCTCAACTTGTCGGTAGAGCTAGCTACCTGTAGTCTATCTCTCACCACCCTATTTTGGACCTTATCTCTCCTAGTAATGTCACACATCCACCGAAGCATACGTATTTCTACTACCAATAGTTGTCTTATATGCCTACGTTTGGCAGGCCAACACTCTGCCTCATATAATGTGGTTGAACAAATCACCGTTTTATAAAACTTCCCCTCGAGTTTTAAAGGAATCTTCCTGTCACATAAAACCCCCGATGCACTTCTCCGTTTGGCCCAACCTGATCTAATACGATGTATTATATAGGCATCGATATTACCATCACTCTGAATGATAGACCCAAGATACTTAAAGCTCGTCCTTTGTGGTATGACGTCGGTACCAATTGCTACCTCCACCTCATGCGCCATCTGGTAATTATAAAGTATTACATTTTTTTATTAATTCTTCTTATTAATTGATTAATTAATTATTAATTATTGTTATTATTAACTATATACTTCATTACATCTTACTTGATAAGGAGATTATAAAAAAACATAGAGAATAATGAATAATACCATAATTAATAATAAAATAACAATTAATCAATAATTAATTATTAATATTTAGTAAATAATAATCACGTGCATGGTTGTAGTCACAACCATGCATGCAATAGTTTATAGTTAATAATAATAATTATTATTATTATTAATTACATAATATAAAATTTTTAATTTTTAATTGTATATTAAGAAAGGAATTATGATAGAATTATTAAAAAATATATAAGTTATAATATTAAAAATGAATTAATAAAATGAGTTTTGTAAAATTTTGGAATGAAAAAATTAAATAATTTAGGAAATCTATATTGTGATGAGTCACGGGTGTGAGAAAAACTAATTAAAAAATTGTTTCAATTAATTAAAATAAGAAAAAAAAAGACATGCCCATGACGTGACTGAATTAACTAAGCAAAAAGAAATTATTGGGCGTGATTTATAAGTCGCACTTGTGACTGATTTTACAGTCTTTAACCTAATTCTGAAATCATGCTTGTTTTAGAAAACACCCGTTATGTCATCTTCTTCTTCGTGTTTTGTGGTGAAAAATCCAATTATTCGAATCTCCGTAGAAATTCAGATCTTGAGTTTGGTCGTTCCCGTCACCTTTGCCTCTTCGGTATTGTCGTCTGTTGCTATCGTCGTCTTGCTTTATATCGCGATCTCCATTAGAAGGTACTTATAATTACAGGTAATCCTTTATATCGTTAAACATATTTCAGAGCCTTTAGTAAATTTTATTAATTTGCTATCATGTTTTGATATGGGTCGATCTTTCGTTCTTCATATACATTCTTTTTATATTGTTAACTATTTCATT
This sequence comes from Erythroxylum guanchezii, assembly GCA_025629825.1. NCBI lineage: Eukaryota > Viridiplantae > Streptophyta > Magnoliopsida > Malpighiales > Erythroxylaceae > Erythroxylum > Erythroxylum guanchezii. The sequence continues at coordinate 4,183 of JAOTAX010005796.1, forward strand.
TTGTATGGCTTTAATTTGATATAAGATATAATAGATTTTTTACGTTTATCGTCCGATTTCGTTGATTTTTTTCTTGGTTTTTATATTCAGTTAAGAATTGTATTAGGTTAAGAATTTGCTTTAATTTGGCTATTTGTTATCGATTTGTTTTGTATTAAACAATTGTTAAATTGTAACGATTGTGTTTAATTGTTCGGTTTTTGTTAAATAAATTGAAAGAATAAAATAACTTTAGTTTTCAATGAATTGTTGATTCAGTATTAACTAATTCAAGTTTGATATTATATAAAAAAAATTGATATAACATACGACTGATAACATAAAACATTATTTAATCTTTTTGTTTTTATATTTTACTTTTTTATTATTTATTAAAGGATGTATATTTAAGCTGAATGTTTGTTCATTCTATAACGATGCCAGATTCATATTACTCTAGGACTTCTTGTTTGCCTATTATATTTAAGTGCTCTAAATTCAATTAAGTAATAAATTGTTCTATGTTGTTTGAGATTTATGAAAATATTTTGATTGCTAACTGTTACTTAGATTATGCCTCGTGTGAGATTTGGAGCATCTTCATCTTCTGAAGCGGATGATGTCCCTGTTTTAGGTAAACCTTGCCTTCAATTTAACACTACTGAGAGCCAATTAAAGTATGCAACTTTAAGAGATCGTCCGATTATGACGAATAGATTTATTGATCATGGAGCTATAACTGAATTGAGAATTGCAGATCAAGTTAATAAACCGTTGCATAACATAAGATGGGGAAATTTGCAAAATTTAGAAAAAAATTAATATGTTGAATTAACTTTAAAATTTTTGACAACTTTACATTTGATTTGTAAGGAAGATGGCATCGTGATTAATTTGATATTTAGATTAATGAATAAGACATATGCTCTTGCTTTAAATGATTTGATTGATATATTTGGATTTCCACATAGTGATTTATATGGCTATCATGGTGAATTTAGTCCTAAAGAATTTTGGAATGTAATTACAAACTTAACAAACATTTTTTCTTTGAGTAGGTCTAAATCATCTCCCTTATTGGACCCCAGCTTATGCTATCTTCATAGGTTTTTAACTTGTACAATATTTGGTAGAGGAGATAGCCAAGGTGTAGTTTCTCAAGCTGAATTGTTTGCGTTGTGGTGTATGGTGTATACTAAACACTTTAAGGCTGGTATATGGTTAAGTGTGCATATGATGGATGTGGCTAAAGTTAAAGCTAGAAAATAGTTGTTGGGGCATTTGTTACCCAAATTGCAAAATATTTTGGTTTGCTGAGTGAGAGAACTATTAAGTCAAAATGACTTTACATCAAATAACTTTGATGACATTCAAATAATAACAATGTTAGAAATAATATGTGTGTTAAGTGTGAAGAAAAGTAAGACAAAGCGGAAGCAGAAATAAGACAAAGGAAAATGAGACGAAGCGGAAAATAAAATGAAGGAAAATGAGACGAAGCAGAAAATAAGACGAAACAAAAAATGAGACGAAGCAGAGAATAAGACGAAGTGGAAAATAAGACGAAGCGAAAGCGGAAGTGAGACGAAAGGAAAATAAGATTAAGCGGAAGAGGAAGTGAGACAAAAGGAAAATAAGATGAAGCAGAAGCAGAAAATGAAGCGAAACTAAGACAAAAGAAAAGTAAGACGAAGCAGAAGCAAAAATAAGACGAAGTGGAAAATAAGACGAAGGAAAATAAGACGAAGCAAAAAATAAGACGAAGCAGAAAATGAGACGAAGTGGGGAATAAGACGAAGCAGAAAATAAGGCTAAGCAAAAAATGAGACGAAGTGGAAAATAAGATGAAGCGGAAAATAAGACGAAGTGAAAAATAAGACAAAGCGGAAAATGAGATGAAGTGGAAAATAAGACGAAGCAGAAAATAAGACGAAGCGGAAACTAAGACGAAGACCCAATACTACGCCAGATGGTTAATCAGTTTGAGTTAGTTACAGAACTCAACTGAATAATTGTTTCTTCAAAGATCAAGAAGTAAGAAGAAAGAAGCGGTTATCAAGAAGTAGTTGAAGGCAAAGACTATAAATATGAGTCGGAGTCGAAGACTGAAAAAGTTAGAGATTTTAAAAGTTGGTGACTTTGAGAAACATTGTGTTAAACAATACTTGCTGTGAGAGACCTGAAGAGGCACGGAGAAAAGAATTCTTGTAATTTTGAGAAGTATAGTGAAATCTCAAAAAGGATTCTAAGGACTGGACGTAGCCCACGATTTGGGGTGAACTAGGATAAAACTGCTGTGTCAACTTCTACTCTCTAACTCTCGACTTTTAATTTCTATTGTTTATACAAGTACTTAGAACTTAATTGCAATATATCATGATATTCTTACTTAATAGTTTTGAAAAAGCAAGTTTTCAAAGAAATCAAAAAGGGGATTGTATTCGCAAAAAAAGGATACACAATTTAACCCCCCTTTCTTGTGTAACTTGTATATTGACTATACTAACATGTGATTTACTTCAATTGGTATTAGAGCTCGGTGTCCAAGAACTACCGTTATAAAGTGTGGATAAAGATCCATGGTAGAATCACACGTCTATATAGCTGAAGGTGCCTCCGTCACTAGACCTCCTGCATTCAATGGTGAAGACTACCATTACTAGAAAGACAGGATGCAGCTTTTTATTGAATCTACTCATATTGATCTTTGGGAGATTATAAAGAATGGACCGTATACACCAGTAGATGATGAAGGAAATGCTATTCCATGAATTAGATGGACAGCAGATCAAAAAGCAAGATTCCAGCTAAATTCAAAGGCCAATTTCTTCCTAAGTTATGCCCTAAGCAGAAGTGAGTACGATAAAGTTCATGGATGCGACACTGCGAAGGAGATGTGGGGTACTTTATCCATCGCACACGAAGGCACCAGTCAAGTAAAGGAATCCAAGATAAGCATTCTTGTACACCAGTATGAGCTGTTCAAAATGATGGAAGAAGAGTCTATCGATCAAATGTTTGGACAATTTCAAACTATCATCAATGGACTTAAAGCTCTTGGCAGAACTTATGATAATCAAGATCACGTTCGGAAGATTCTCATAAGCTTACCGAAAAGTTAGAGACCAAAAGTCACCGCTGTACAAGAAGCCAAGGACTTGAGTGTGTTAAAGCTTGATGAATTGCTTAGATCCTTGAAGATACATGAAGTCGAACTCGATGCAGAAGATAAACCCAGATAGGATAAATCTATAACATTGAAGGTTGGAAGAAAGAACCACAAGATTTCGAGGAAGAGGAGTTCATCGTCGAAAGTGTTAAAGATCAAGGAAGTCAAGAAGGACGACTCTAGTGAATCAAATCAAGACTTGAGTGAAGAAGATGATGAATTATCCTTTATCTCAAGGAAGATCAAACGTATGTGGAAGAAGAAGGCAAAAGGAAACAAAGAGTCTTCTTTCAAGAAGAATAGTAAAGATGAAAGAAAGAATGAGAAAACATCCGTCATCTGCTATAAATGCAATAAACCGAGACACTACAAGTCCAAATGTCCATTAATGAAAAGAAAACCAAAGAATAATAGGGAAAACAAGAAAAGCATGATGGCAACCTGGGAAGATCTGAATTCGTCTAAATCAGATACTGACTCAGAGGCATCGGTACAAGCTAACATTTGCCTAGTAGCCAAAAAAGAAGTGACAAGGAGGTAACCTCAAAAATTAGTGAATTACAAGATGCATATTCAGAATTAATAGAAGATTCTCATGCAATACTTAAGCAGTATAAGCTGTTAAAGAAAAAGTACATAGAAAACTTGAAGAACACGCAAGTGTTAAAGAGGGAGAACGTCTGCCTAAATAAACAACTAGACAAGATGAAGAAAAAGGTAGCTGTAGATAGATCTGAGGAGATCAATCAGCTGAAACAAAGGTTCAATAGTCTTTCAGCTGATCTATCAACATTTACAGAGAGTACGAGAAAAATGAATGACAAGCTAGGAAGATACAAACACCCTAATGATAAAACGAGATTAGGGTTTGCTAAAAATAATAATCAGTATAAAAAGAATTTTGTTCCTTATAGGAAGAAATTTCATCAGCCTTATTATCATCATTCTATGAATCATGTTAAGACTAATCCCAAAGGACCCAAGAAAATCTGGGTACCTAAGAGAAACATAATATCTCCTGCAGATATCCTTCCTTGGAAAAAGCAGCCAGTACCAATGGTATTTGGACAGTGGATGCTTGCGACATATGACAGGAAGAAGGTCTATGTTCCTAGATCTTCAATATAAGAATGGAGGGTCAGTAACTTTTGGAGACAACCAGTAGGGCAAAATAATTGCAATTGGTAAAATTGGTAAAGATTCTTTTGCTACTATTGATAATGTTCTACTAGTTGATGGATTAAAACATAATTTGATTAGTGCCAGTCAATTATGTGACTCTGGTTTTGAAGTGTCCTTCAATCAAAATTCTTGTGTAGTCAAAAACAAGGGTGGGTCCATATTCTTTTTTGCCAAAAGACGAAACAATCTTTACAAAATCAATTTAGAAGATTTACAAAGCCAAAATATTTCTTGTTTTATATCAACTGATGAAGAAAAACTGATTTGGCATAAAAAGCTAGGTCAAGTTAGTTTTAAACATATTTCCAAAATTGATTAAACATGATTTGGTAAGAGGATTACCAAAAATAAGTTTTAACAAGGATTTCTTTTGTGAAAGTTGTCATAAAGGAAAACAAGTTAAAATAACTTTTTCTTCTAAAAATATTGTAACTTCATCTGGACCTCTAGAGTTGTTACATATGGATTTATTTAGTCCAACTAGGACAATGAATCTTGGCAGGAAAGAAGTATGGTCTCGTAGTTGTTGATGATTTCACTAGATTTTGTTGGATACTATTTTTATCACATAAGGATTAGTCTTTTAAGTGTTTTAAAGTGCTTTCCAAAAAGTTACAGAATGAAAAAGGAATTTTTATTGCTAGTATTAGAAGTGATCATAGTGGTGAGTTTGAGAATGAAAAATTCAGAATATTTTGTGAGGAGAATGAAATTTTCCATAATTTCTCTACTCCTAGAACTCCACAACAAAATGGAGTTGTAGAAAGGAAGATCAGGACGATTCAAGAAATGGCAAGGACTATGCTATGTGAAATGAATCTTCCTAAGTATTTCTGCGCGAAAGCTGTGAATACAACTTGTTATATTCAAAATAGAATACTTATGTGACCGTTGTTGAAGAAAACTCCATATAAGTTATGGAATGGAATGAAGCCTAATATATCCTACTTCCATCCATTTGGTTGCAAGTGTACTATATTGAATACAAAGGAAATTCTGGATAAATTCAACTCTAAGACTTATTCGGGAATTTTTCTTGGTTATTCATTATCTTCGAAAGCTTATAGGATTTACAATCTTACTTCAAAGATTGTTGAGGAGACTATTCATGTCAAGTTTGATGATAATTCTCAACCAAGTAAGAGAGATGATACTGATAATGAAACCCTATCAGTACCTTCGGTTGATAGTGAAGAGGTGTCACCATCAGACACTCTTTTAGACAAAGTTGAAGATATTCCTGAAACACTTGATCTGAAAAGGGATTAGAAATATAAGAGTTCTCATCCAGAAGAATTGATTATTGGAAAGACCTCAGAAAGTGTGTGATATGTGTTTAATTGTTGATATTTTTAATTATTTACACTTAGCGATTAATGATACAAAAACGATTAAGATACTCACTTTAATTCATATTTAATTTTAGGTACAATTTAGAAGTAAAGAAATTAAAGCGAGTCGGAAGCATTACATTTGGGTTATTTTTTGAAGATTTATTTTTGCTTGTCTTCATGGAGCAAGAAGCAAAAAAAAAAAGAAAGAAAGAAAGACAAAGAAAATCAAAAGAGGAGTAAATTAAAATTGTGAGGGTCGTGAACTATAATAAGGCATGAGGATGCTGTGCATTTTATTAAAAAAACACAGTAAATGGATAGGACAAGAATTAAATAGGGACAACAAATTAAATGAACGGAGCTTCAGTCACCTAGCACGAGGGACGACGCAACAGGGAATAAGAAGCATAGCAAAACTCTGCGTGCAAGGAATAGTGAGGAGACACAATGTTCTGAAACCCGGATCGGTCATCGAACCGGTGGCCTTACTGGTCACCGGTTTGACCAGTTCGACCGGTTCAACCACCGGTCGAACCGGTGTGACGTAATAATTATGCAATAAATATATTTAATTATATATAATATTAAAAATTTTCAAATAATAAACCGATCAATTGACCGGTTTTGACCGGTTCAGACTGGGTCAATTGATAACTGGTTTTGAAGGATAAACCGGACCGGACCACCGACCGGTCACTAGTCGGACCAGTCGAACCGGCCGATCCGGTCCGATGTTAAGAACCTTGCTTGCCAGAATGAACAAGCTTCCTTTAGAGATTTTAACTAGCACAGTTGATAAAGTATTACATATGGAAGAAATTTAGGAGACACTGGATAATTTACCGTGGCCAAAAAGTCAAAATTAACATGAAATGAAAAGTTAGGAAGTTTGCTACCTAGCGTGTTGGATCGCAGTATAGGTTCATATTGTTTTCAAGGCGTCCATCATATTTGCGGAATTTGCAAGTAGATTGTGTACAGTAGACATAGGTAAGTGTTTCTACTTGTTACCATGTATTGTTGTGGATGATTTCAAAATGGCCCTAAATGGTGATCCACTTTTATCGCATAATATCATATCATTGTTCGACATTCAACACCTTAGTTCGTGCCATATATATCCGTTTACAAGGCTGGGTATGCCTGTAAGGACATCGACCAGAATTATATGGTGTTAGAATTCTTTTTGCAATAGAAATTCTTGAATTGATTAATATAAATTAACATAATTAAATGGCCTTTAATATTTTAATTATCTACATATGAAATTAGGATCTTTCCGAGATGTATATTGTATTGATAATCGTATTATTGGCTCTTGAATCCATTCATCAATCATGGTCAAGCTTACTTATTAGGTTTGTGATCATCCACGAGATATATTTTTAACTTAATTGACGCACTCTTGTTAATTGTTAGGTTGGATGTTACGTGGTGGTGTGTAACAAAAATTGGTGAATGGGATTCAAAGAGCCAATTTTTTTTCAATTGCATCAAAACATGTCTTGCAACAATCTATTGAGGAATCACGACTTATAATTTATACGTACTTCAAAATTATGGAATCTCACTTGGTTGGTAATGGCAAATTGATGTTGTTAATGCAATGCTATTGTTTGTTGTCCAAAATTCAAATGTTTGCTTTTAAAGCCCCTTTCCGAAGTTTTGAAATTCTCTCTTTTTTTTTTTATTTTCATGTTTTGATCATCAAGTTTTTATACCCATTTTTAAAAACTTGACTACTTTTAGGAGCATAAATATCACTTATATCATTCAAATAATTATTTACATGTGTTTTGGGCAAGATTTTCAAACAAATGTATTTAAATTTGAGTTTTTCCGAAGCTCCTCATGGTTGAAACCTTTTTCTTCTTCAATCTCCTTTTTAGGCAAATTTTGTTCAACTTGATCTTATAGGTCACTTAGTTTTTTTGGAGGGGTTTGTAAAACCTCCTTTAAGATTATTAGAAATGGCTTCTTTAACAATGAAATATCATCGGATTGAGTCATGCATTGTCTCCTTTTCTTTTTCTAATTTTCATGCTCTTATCATCAGGTCTTTACACCTATTTTCCAAAATTTTTCTTAATAATAGGTAATTAGCCTCGGGAGCATTAATATCTCTTGTATCATTCAAATGATGGTTTACATTTGTTTATGGCAAGATTTTTCAATAAAAATGAGTGTAAATTTATTTTTTCCAAGTTCTCCACATGGTTGAAAATTTTGCTCTTTGTTCTCTTTTTTAGGCAATTTTTTTATTAATCTCATGGATCACTTAGTTTTATGGAAGAGTTGTAAGATCCCTTTAAGATTGTTAGAAATGGCTTCTCTAATGTTGAGATATCATCGAGTAGAGTCACAAGTTGCAGACGAATAGTATGAGGTTAAGTTAAAATATTTATAATTCTGCTAGTATCAAATAGTTATAATGATAATACTATTAAATATTTCCAATTATGTCATTATTGAATATTTATAACTTTGCCCCTACTCGTATATTTACAGTTTTGTCACTAAAAAATAATGTCATTTTTTATTATTTTGATTGGAGTGCTTAAGCATGTTTTATTTATTACAATTTTAACCTAGATTAAATATTTTATCAATTTATATGATATCTTTGCTATATGTTAGATAATTTTACGTGTCATTTTGACTAGTTTTCATTTGTTTAATGAAAAATTTTAATTTTATTAATTTTGTTGTCATGTTTTGGATGTAATTGAATATTGCATGCCTATAAACTTACCTCTTGTAAGCTTAGGCATTCAAATATTTTTTGTTGATATTATTTTCTCCAAATATTAATCAATTTTATTTTTTTGGTTAAGATCCATATGAAGAATGAAGTTAGAATATTGATGAGTTTATTGTTGGATAGGAAGCTTAGATTGGTGAAGAAGAATACATTAAATATTATGAACAGACTTAATTTTATTATTCTACCAATAATTGGTTACAATGTTTAGCCTGTTACTTTTACTTGTGAATGAGTCCATCATTAAACTTTAGCATTTGATGATCTCTTTCGGTGGATCTTTTATAGAATATGGCCCTATTTGGCAATCAGCTAATTGCATTAGCTGTTAGCTGATTATATCAGCTGATTTGACCAGCGAATTGTGTTAGCTGTTTGTCATTTGATGTTTGGTAAAATTAGTTGTTTAATATTAGCGGTTTATGTGTAAAATGACTTATAAGGACGTGACTTTAAAAAAATTATAAGAGTATGAATATTATATATTTTAGTATTTCGTTGAATATTCTTACAAGAATTTAGATTTTAGATATTTAATTTTA
>JAOTAX010005807.1:0-13147 GCA_025629825.1 Erythroxylum guanchezii
TAATGTCTTGACTTTCTTTCACTCGGTCTCTTGCTCATCACCTGAATAGGGGAAGGAGAGTGGGGGTGAGCTTGAAAACTCGTGGGTAACATGTTTATAACATATATCAAGCAAAACCGTTCAAAAAGTTTATTGTCATAGAAAATATCTTATTGAATCGTAAAACACATGTTTCTCAAAATTCTTATCATGTAGTCAAAATCATAAACTACAAAACATGAATCCATCAACTTGTTCACATATGAAAAACACATAAGCACATCAGAATGGTTTGGATAGTCCGTAACAGAACGTATTAACACATTTCCCATAAGGGTCCTGTGTGGCCGTGAACAGAACATACTATCGTAATCCCACATAATGGTTTTGTATAGCCGTGAACTTAAGGGAGTCCGTGAAGGAGCTCTATGCCATCAGCGGGCAGGCGGGAGAAGCCTTTAGACAAGTGCACTTGACTGACAGAACATACCACCATAAACTCATATAACATGTAATTCATGACTTGAAAACAGATTGCCCAAATAGCAACATTTCGGAAACTTGTTTTTCATAAACATGCAATTCTCGAAAAACCCTTTCATTGAGCAATTCACAATTCATCATCAAAATTCATACACCAAACATATAGCAATTTTGCAATTCATTTAAAAGTAATAAAAGCAACATTTATGAAGTAATTGAAATCATTTTATCTTCTTGATTTTGAAAAAACATTAATGGCTCATTACTCAAATTATAAACATGAAACCCATTTTGATTTCCTTGCTTGAAACCTTGCTAAAAAAGTCTCTACTCTTTCTCCTCTTTCCTCTCTTGATTTCCTTTATCAAAGACAAAATTCTCATTCAATAGGGATTCTAATTAAGAAGATCATAAGACACATTCACTAAAATTAATCCTAGAAAACTTAAACCCATTCATTTCTTAAGCTATATAAAGCAAAACCCTTTCAAAAATCCAAAATATTAAGATCAAACTTACCTTGAATCTTTACCAAATGAAGAGTTTCTTGGCTTGAATGAGAGCTCTTCTCTTCCTCTATCTTTTTCCCTTCTTGAAGAACTTCAAAATCACTCTTGAAGGCTTATAAAAATCAAAACCTAACACACTTCTTTCTTTTCTCTTCTTTCTCTCTTTTTCGTGTTTCTCTCTCTTTCTCTCCTTTCATTCACGTTTTTTTGCTTCTTCCAAATGTAAGACAATATTTTCTTCTTCCTTTTATACCATTAATGATTGAACAATATCCATTTTGCCCTTACTTATATGCCTTGTAACTTAAATGCTTAAGTGACTTGCCAATTTTGCCCCTCATGAAATCTTACCACCTTAACACTATAATTCAATCAACCTATGTCATATAATCTTACTCATGTTAACATGCTAATTAACTCCACAAACATACCCTATTAATACCTCAAAATTCATTTAATCATGCTTAACTCCTTCCAAAAATCAAGACCTTTTTCTACTCATGTAATTGAAGGAATTTGCTAGCACTTCCTTCTAGAAAAATGTTCCTCATTGTCTTAATTTTCTAATAACACCAAAATTGTTCAATTTGGTTCAGAAATCTAAAAGTTATACACCAAACATTTTGGACTGTTCTTATACTGAAACAATATTATGCGCTCAATTTCCATCCAGAAATTGAAATTCTTAGAGACTAAATTAAAACTCGATTTCATGAGACAATTTGTAATCATATTTCTCTAGTTTAATCCAAATTAAGAATCATCTCATTTGGATAACTAGAGCAAAAGTTATGGCTAAAACACCGAAGTATACACAATGGACATGTTTCAATTACATTTTTCAGCTTTTAACTTCCAACATTTCACATATAACCCATCTTGTACCTAAACTATCTTTTCTACTTCATTTCAAATTCAAGAAGTTTCCTTTTCTCTACACATGAATAATTGTCAACAATTTCTCATTTAATAGTTCTAGCTTCCAAGAAAAGTTCGGGGTCCAACACACATACATATAAAAAGTAATGAGGAAATGTAAAGGAAAAGAAATTTACTTCCCTTGGGTTGCCTCCCAAGAAGCGCCTTTGTTTAGGGTCACTGGCTCGACTCCTTCTTCTCCTCACGTGACAAAATTGTGATCTTCAGGTATTACAGTTAGAGCCACTTCCACGTGAGGTAGTTCCAAATAAGGCCGTAGTTGGTTATCATCCTCACTTAGTGTCTTCCCTATCCTTAGATTCTCAATCTCGACTGAGTCCATGCCCTCCAGAAATATTTCAACGTCTCTTCACCTTTTTCTTCATCATTTAATTCCTCTAATATGTTATGTAAAGGTAAAGAGTTAGTTTCAAAAATAATCATAAACTCATTGCTTACCTCGGGGCTAAAAGATGTGTCCTTTTCGACTTCGAGCTCCTTTTCCACTTCTTCGACACAAACAATTCGTTGAGGGTTGACCTCAAAATTCTCAAGCTCCTCATCACTTTGTAATGTTTTCGCATAGACTTCAATTTGGTACACCTTGGTTTTATATGGTTGCTCCTCTTCGCCTTATGATTCTAGGCGATCAAGGCTTATTGCCATTTGACCCATTAGGTGTTCCATCCTTTGTTGGCTTGCTTTTGTCGCTTATCAGAATTCTTGCAATTCCTACTGCATATCTTATTGTAATTGCTGCATATTTTGTAGAAATTGTAAATTGTTAGCAGCAATATTATTAACAAGCTCTTCTAAAGATGCAACTGAATTATGTTGGCTTTCCGGATCTTGGGCGCTAGACCATGTATTTTTTGGAAATTGCCCTCCATCCTTCTAGAATTATAGATTGTTCTCCTGCAATTTTTTCACAATATTATTCAACTCCTCCAGAGATGGACCGGAGTCATGATAGGAAGGTTTTGGTCTATACGAGAATTGATATGCGTCCTGCAAACTATCATGGAAGTAATTCTGGGGATTATCCCATCCATAACAAAAGTTAGGTTAATCAGTCCAAACATTGTTATAGGATTGAGAATATGTGTGATGAAAGAAATTACTTTCGTCCATATTGAATTTTTTTAAAAACACGAAACAAAAAATGAAAAGATCACAAAATAACATAAAAGAAATCACTTATGAACAAATACATACAAAACGCCAATTAAATTACAAACTAAAACTAAAACATCGCATTCTTCGGCATCGGCGCCAAAATTTTACCATATGTCGTTATGCTAGTCAAAATAAAATAACTAGACTACTACTATAACAGTGGTGAGTCTAGGTCAATCCCACAAAGAGTGTGTGTAAAGTTTATGGAATGAAATTAACCGATGTTTATTAAAAAGGGGGGTTTTGGAATTTGAAAGAAGAAAATAAAATAAAACAAATTAAAGAAAGCATGCAAAAAAAATGATAAAGGTGGGGAATTTCGATAGGGATTTTACTCTTTGGTTCAATCTCGGCCTACACCCTAATTAAGCATATTTCATTAATTTGTTGTTCTTTAAACTCTCCTAGCAATTATTAATCGGTTAATAATTAACCCGAGTTTTCCCTTAGGTTTTGTTTAATCAAGATACGATCATTAATTAAACCTAACTACCGAACAACCGAGGATACAATCTCTAGATTTAATTAGGCAATAGCATTACGAATTAGGAAAACCGATTAATCAAGGAAACAACCATATACGATGCGTCATTTAACCTAGGTCATATTATCCCTAATGATTACGAATCATTAGTCATTACACATGAATTTTAACATAACAATTACGAATTATATCAAAATTATAACAATGGGTTTTCAATTAAGGATTCAATGAACGCATTAAAATCATCAAATCGTAATACCCAATGGGTTCATACACAAATAACCGAAGAATAACGAAAATCCAATTATCCATACACACAACCTAAATCAATTAACATCAGATAACACAATCAATTTTTAATGTCTTCTCCGAACCGGCGTCGGGATGCCTCTCCCTTCATGGGTCTTTCCTGGAAAAATACTTCAGCCCCCATTCCAATCCCTAGCTGAAAACCCTTAGTTTTTCCTTCACTACCCAAACTGAACTACAGCTCTTCTCTACTGTTCATCGACGGGACAAATAAACATAGGGGTTTTCAGCCCACTCTTCATACGTGCGCCTGCGTTGCTCCTTGTCTTCACTGTAGCTCCCCACGCAACCACGCCAGCAAACCACACCAGCCGCAGCACACTTGCGCTTGCACTGTTGCTGCTTTCACGCCTCCACTCACCCAGCTGCTTCCTTGTTCCTGTAGCGCTGCTTCTTAAAACCTTCTTCACGCTGGGTCACGCCCCTTCTAGACGCACAATGCATGCATTTCACGCCTGCCTTCCATACATTTAATGCATTTCCTTCTGCTACTTGTGAGGCTGTCATTTTCCATTTTTTGCTGTTGGTGTATAAAACAACATGAAACGCTGTTTGCATATGCGTTTCATGTGTTTGGTTGCATGAAAATGCATGAAACTTACGTAAAGCAACGTCTACTAAACGCTAGGCTATTGGCGTTTTATTCTTTTGGAGCTGCCGTTTCACTACTTTGCATTTTTCCTTCTTTGTTTTTTGATTTTTCTTGTCTTCTTCTTGTTATTGTTTTTTTTTCTTTTTCTTGCTCCACAATGACCCATATGTAGTGCTTTCTACTCACTTTAATTTATTTTCTTCCAAATTGTACCTAAAATCATATATGAATTAAAGTGAGTATTTTATGCATTTCCATGTCAATATTCACTAAGTGTAAATGATTAAATATATCAACAATTAAATACATATTGGACAATCATATGTATATTCTATTCCAGTTTCAATGATAGTCTCATCATAGCAATGGTGCAAATATCCTTTAACTTTAGGTGCTTTAGAATATCTCAGATACTAATCTTATGCTTTGACTCCATTCATCGGTGCCTTTTAGGGGTTACTCATAGGGTGTTGTTTGGGTACAGCTTGAGGTATTCGGAGGTAATTGAGTAGCCAATAAAGGATTCACCACTCCTAATAAAAGGAGATGATACCCATGACCTCTTCTCAGGGTCATTAATCAAGAGTCTCTGGCTAGACCTATATGTCATGAAAAGAGTCTTCAATGATACATAAAGTAATGAGATCCTCAAGACAAGATCTAATTTCACTTGGACTAAATATGGTGTAGTTAGTCTAGTGGAGTTGACACTTTGACCATACTCTAAAACAAGTGGGGTATAGATGGTGAAAGGACAAATTGCATGGCAACATTGCGTATTGAAGGGTTTGTAGTGAAACCACTAACTTTTCAGTCAATTGGGGGTCATGACGTATTGCTAGATACTACTCTTGACTTACTTGAATTAAGTGTTAATTCAAGTGACCAATATAACCGGGAACCTAATGGGTCACACACATAGGACATCCGAAGGATGAGTAAAATGGTCTTGAATGGTGATTCAAGATATGAGAGAGTGTTTTGGGATTGTAACGCGATGTGATTGTGGTAGAAAATGTTGAATGTAATGGATTAGAAACAAGTGTTACTGGCTTCCAATTTGGTCATTAACTTCCCAAAACATTCATTAATGCATGTTATTCATGGTCATTAACTTCCCATAACTTCCATTAATGGATGTTATTCATGACCATTAACTTCCCATAACTCTCCATTGGTGATGGGGGTTATGGAAGGCTAAATGGTACAGAAAATATAGATGATTTTTGTGCATCTTGTATAAGACACAAATGAAAGAAAGGTTCTTTCTAACACACACACTCTTTTTCTCTCTAACTCTCACAAGAGTTCTTGCCTTTGCTAGCACAAAGAAATAATTCTAACCATCTCCTAATGAGGTTTCATCCCTCTATCTTCATGTGTACTTTCATTAGAGATGGTCTACGTTGATCATTATGGTTTACGATAACCCAATGCGAAGAAGATTAAAGAATGAAAGAGATTTTCGAAAAGGTATGCAAACATCTTACTTTTAATGTTTTTTGCTTTCTATATCTATATGCATGAGTAGATCTAGTTTTTGAGGTTTCGTTTTATTTTCTGTTATGTGTATTTGATATATATTATAAATGAGATGCATGACCAAAACCTTATAGGAAGAACAAGAGCAGGTGACCCTTTTACCAAGCAAACTGCTATACTCAACAAAAGATTCAGGGAGTTTCGTTATTCCTTATTTTATTGATAATTTGTTAGTGAAAAGGACATCACTAAAATTAATTGGTTTTCTCAACTTTATCAACATTGTCCTTTTAATCATTTTGCAATTTTTAGCTTACTCATAGGCTACAAAACTGATATTGAACGAGAAGGGTGGAAGCAAGCCACTCATAATTGATCCTGGCTGAGCTTCCAAGGATGCAAGGACAAGTTAACGATGCTAAATTAGCATGTTTACTAGTTAGAATTAAATTGTTTTGTAGTTAAGTTTGTTTTAAATTCTAAAATAAACTTGTAATGATGTGGAATGGTTGGATTTCTATCTCTTTTATTCTCTTTGAATCAATTATAAGAAAGGGAACCTAGGTTGGTGTCAAGCATTGAGTCTCCATCTTTAACATCATCCCCATCTCAATCACCCTAATGAGTTCGTGTTCAAACCCTTCTCTTTTCATTTTTGTTAGTATTTTCTTCTTATGTTTTTCGCATATTGTGATTTTTCCCTTGGTGTTTGTGTACCCTTCTCACATTGAGGACAATGTGTTGTTCATATGTGGGGAGGGTTGTATGTTTTTACCTTAAGTGTGATTTTTAGATATTGTATGATAGTTTGTTTAGGTTGCATTATGTGAATTGTGTGAATGCGTCAATGGTTGGGACTTTACGGGATAGATTTAGCCTTAAACATAGTCTTTTAGGTTGCGAAGATTTGTTAGCTTGTGAAATTAGGGATCTAAGTTACTTAAGGCTAAGTATGTTGGGATACGGTGTTAGTCCATTCACCCTAGGAATTTGCCATGCTCATTTATAATTTTAGGCCAATCAAATAAATGGCATTACTAGTACATTTTCATGAGAATGATTCGCCAAAGCAATAACGTAGGCAAAATTTTGGGTTTAAAAAAAGTTGTATAAATTGTAACTAAAATAACTATTTCGCTAGCCTTTGGGTTATGAATAGAGCTAGTAGCTAGTTGAGAATGTGATGTAGCTGAGAAACTGGATCGACACGCATCACAAATATGTGCCTTCGTGTAGAAAGCCTATAATGACATTTCAACCAAGTAGCCTAATAACAACAGGACTTAGTTGAGTAACCAGATTGACATTTATCATAAATGTTTCCCTCCGTATAAAAAGATTAGGTTCATATCCTTAAAGCAAAAACCAAAAAAAAGTTTTTAAATAAAAACCTACCAAACTTGTTAGTAGATTTATTTTTCATGAAAACCTACTAAGGAATAGCTACACTTTTGTTTTGACTGAATGATTATCAATGTGTGTGTGCAAGTGATAGGGGTGAATAGATTCAACATTAAAATTTTTATTAGTTTGTATATTTAGTCCAAAGTGCTTAGATGCAAATTTCACTTGTTAATAAGTTAGAACGACTTGAAGGATTATGTTTATAGTTAAATTTGTTCCACTAAGTTGAAGCCATTGTCTCATTATTGCATATGTGTGTTTTATGTTTTCTTGATTTGTTTGATTGTTTTTGTTTGAATGAGGACAAGCAAATGTTTGGATGTATTAAGTGTAAATTGTATCATGTTTTACGACATAGTTTGATATGTGTTTAGCCGTTAATTTGATCATTTAGTATGTGTTTAGGTTAGAATTGTGTTAGTTTGTTAATTATTTGTGTTTTAAGTGTTTTATGGGTTAATACAAGTTTTTGAGCTTAAATATTATGTTTTTGAGGTACCTTGATATGTTTGCTAGTTTTTTAGGGTCAATATCGACCAACGAAGGAGTTTCAGAGGGAACCCGGGCCACAACACAGGCCCACGATTGTGGCAAGCATGTCAGGATTGTGACAAAAGCTCCAGGAATGGCCCATGAACGTGGCTTGACACGATCGTGGCCTGTGTCGGGCAGATGTGTAGACCCTTACAAACTTCACGTTTCGAGGGACTTTTTGGACCTTTCGGATCCTGGAAAAATCTTAGGGTTACCTAAAACATAAAAGACTACTTAAAGAACAATAAGTGAAGAGAAAAGAGAGCTTTACATTCAGCCACTCTTGGAAACCGTAAAGAGAGAGAACAAGAAGAGAGAGAGAGAAGAAGAAGAGAAAGAAGGAGGAATGAGAAGTGGATCCTGATATCGCTACTCCCTAGATCAGGTGGTATCCTGACTCCGCTGCCTTCTTGATTTGTCCAACCTAGGTTCCATTTTCTCTTCATTTCCTTTTTCATTTAAATGTATAAAGTTGAGATGGATTTTGGGTTGTTGATAATGTTATGATCTCTCCTTTGAGATTTTAGTTTGAGTTAATGTTGATTTAGTTATTTTTGTGTTTATTGGTTTAGGTGTTATGATTGATTACTATATTTGCATGTTTCGGTAACAAATCGAGAGGATGAGCCGGATAAAATGATTAGATCAGATTAACGAGAGTTAGGTGATCTAATTGACAACTTAATCAATCTAGTGAGTAATTTTATAGAGAGAGATCTCGTGCAAGAGACGATTGTTTATTATAGAACTTTAGAACTAATTAGATTTGTGGGTAATTTGTAAATTGAGAGATTGCAAGTTCCATAATTCGATTAGAGTTTACAATTTAGGGTTTAATGGTTATAACTCAAGAGAGAGTAATCAACCCTACGATCATCTAGAACCAACATCCTGTAAACACATAAATGGTTCGACTAACATTAATGATAGGTAAAATCCCTTCTCTCATAACTTTATTAAAGCTCTTGACGGATTTCCATTGTGACATGTGTGACTGCTTAGTTTAATTTTGTTTTGTTGAATTTTTTGCTTTACAATTTTTTAATCAATTTCTCGTATTTACTTTCCGTGTTCACTTGTGCAATTTTTATTTCTTTTTATTCTTTTCTTTGAGCCTTAGACGACTTAGGATTAGGCTAGTACCCTCCTCGTGGGATCGACCCTTCAATACTATAAAGTACAACCCTACGCTTGTGGATTATTGAGGGTTTTATAAATTGTAAAACTTGCTCAACAAACATCAAGTAAAGAAACAATTTTACATCTACATCTTCTTTCCTAAATGACATTATAGAAAAATTTTGAGTTTATATCTCCTTCCCTCATCCAATAAATTATGGATTTATGACTTAATTTACACATATACTCCTTTAAGGGATTGATATATCTTTTCAGCTCGACTACATCCTAGTTCTTTATTAAAGGATTAATGGGATTGTTGACAAGTATATCCTAGCATTGTTTAAGGGACTCATAAGCCATTTTATTGTCCATAAGATCTTTTATAGTTAGATTAGTTAAGACTTAATGGTTTTTAATTTTTTGAATACAATTGAAGCTATATGAGCATGGTATCTCAAAGGAAAGGTCCTCGACGATTGCTTCTTTGAAATTAGATTGACTTAACAAGGAATTTTTTTTAGGAAATGAACAAATTGTATTAACATTAGCAAAAGTTAGTTCAACATTATAATGAGTTCTATGAAACTGACTGCCTGTCAGTTTATAACATGATTGGAAAAGTTAACTGAAGAAAAAAAAGATATAAACTTAGTTATAAGATCAATAACAACATATTAATTATAAGTTGCATCTCTTTTTCATACCAAGTAAGAAAGAATTTTGTGCATTTTTTGCAATAACAGTAGCCATAATCCAGTTGAGTATCTTCAAGGCTAGCTGGTACTTGTCTTATGCAATCTTCTTGAACAATTTTTTGTTTCTTTCTTTCCAAAGAGTGTAAATGGTGGTGGTGAATACTGCTTTAAGCAATATGACAATTTACTTTCCAAGTTTTGTGTGGTTGATGAACCAGTTCAAAGACTCCTCTCATATGTTTGTGTAATTGTCCACTGCTAACATATGTTGAATTCTACTCCAAACTGCTTTCAAATAAATGTATTGAAAGAAGAAGTAATTTCTATCTTCAACAGCTTCTTTGTATAATTCACAAGTTGTTTCGTTGGTGCCAAACCATTTACTCTTGGTCTTAATCCTATTTTTTATCACTAGTTAAGTGATTATTGAGGTTTTAGGATTTAAAGTTTGTTTCTATAGAAGGTTGTACCATGTAACTTTTGCTAAACTATTTATGATCATTCTATGACAGGATTCATTTGTGAATCTTCCACTCATGTTGGGAGTCCAAATGATGAGGTCGTCTTCATTCCTTTCTATCAATTGTGGTAAGTGTTTAACAAGTTAACGAAAACCTCTAAAACTCCCATACCAATCACCATTCAATATTAGAGAGGATACTTTAAGGTTCTAAGGAATTCTATTCCTTAGATGGCTGAGATCATTTTTTGTATAAAGGGGCTTGCATCTGACCAATTATTGAACCAAAACATTATATTTTCAGCATTTCCCAGCTTATACTTAATCTAAGGATACACCATACCTCTCAATTTCAACAATTGATTGAAAATCCAAGAAACCTCTCTTGTACAAAATTTTGAAATGTGCACTTCTTTAACAATTGAGGAGTTTAGACTATTCTTGATTGGGCTATAATATGATATAAGGGGGTTATTGAAGCATGCAAAACTATTAAGGATGGGCTTCATCTAAGTTGAATTGACCAAGCATACATCAAGATTTTTTTTTAGACAAACCAACTTCCAATTTTCCTATTGTTGAATGTGAAATGGTTACCTGTATATTTTAGGTCTTTTAAACCCAAGCTATTGATTAACTAAGGTAGCTCATAATGTCTGATTTGTACTAGTTTCCTTTGTCCCTAAGCTTTAGAAGGGGACATTATGCAATTAAAATTTGCATCCAATATCTAAAAGGTAGAGGAGATCGAGCCAATCTTATCCAATTCATCCCATCTTCTTGAGAATTACTAGTTAGAAGCATAGGTCACAATGATAGCCAGAGTTGATTAGTAGTACCTTAAGAGGAATTCACAATGAATATAGTGATTTGAGATAAACCGCTTCAATAATTGAAAGGAAGAAGGATCCAAGAAAATAATATTTCTCCCATTTTAAAAAACATCATGATTGTACTATAATCCTTCTTCATAAACCAGTAACATTGTAAATTACAAAATTCATTTGGATAGGGTGGTACCAGCTCTTTTCTTCTTAGTTTTCCTGTAGTCCTACTTCTATTATTGCTTGGCTCAAGAATACAGCTGTTAGAAGATTATCTAGGTAAGTTACAATTTGGGTTACTACCCAATGGAATCCCTTTCAATATAAGAGCTACATGCCCAAAAGGAATTTATGATTCAGTGGTTGGCGTTAGAGAATCCTTAGAAATCTCACTTTCAATGGGTTGGACTTAGGGGATAAGTTTCATCTACTCTGAGCTTCTAACAAAGAGAGTGGTTTGGGAATCTTGGTTTTTCACCCTTCATACTTTCACCAAACCTTTTCCAATAGGTTTCCAAGGATAAGTACCCTAGATAGCATCTACCAATTTTCCTTCATTGTTAAACTTCATTATTAGGATAAAATAAGGAAAGCGTTTCTCTAGCTTAACCTTAATACATACATGAGCAAAGCATATTTTCTTTAGTGTAGCTTGTTTTTCGTTAAGACTTAACCTATATTTGGTTGGGCTTATATCAGTAGAGTTTTTTCCTACAGATCTTTGCTAAAAAAATCAGTTGATTGTTTAATTGTCATTGAAAAAATAGTTTTTTTAAAGAGCTTCATACAGTAGATTGTTCGACAACATAAAAATAAAATTTTTTAATTTTAACTATATTTTATTTTGTTATAAAAATTATTGATGCATATAAAAATTATTAAAAGTATATTAAACAATATGCAAAGCACAATATATTAATTATTATATAATTTTAAACCATATGAAACATAAATGAAAATATGTCTAACCAAATCTTTTATATGGATTATAACATAAGTAAAGCTAATATCAAAAATAAATATTAAAACATATAAAAAACCAAATAATATTATATAAATCCTAAAATAAATATTCAATTTGAATAAATAGTTAAATACATAATAAATTATGCATTTTATTATAATACAAGAAGATTTGCAACACCAAACTGTACGTTACAAAACAATTGCGCAAGAGATTAGAAAAGATAAGTTTGCAAGATAAATGTGAAGATAAGTTTGTGGATATTGTGGAAATTATGTGTAAAATATAAAGGCAAAAGGGACTAAAAATAGGCTCATTAATTGATCTGAAAATTTTACTCGAAAAATTCATTTAAGAGGTTTTTTTTTAGAAGCTTCAAATTTGAGCTTCTTAAAAAGCTATATTTTAGTTGTCAAAAAAGTCATATCTATTAAAGAAGTGATTTTTTATTTTACAGGCAAAAATCCATTTTTTTTAAAAAAAGGCTTTTGTGGTGAATAAAAATGCTTATTAACCTTGCAAAAGCTTATCCAAACAATCACTTAGTGGCCTTTCTAACAAGCTAGCAATATAGCTTAGTCCCTCAGATAAACAGTATTTCAATGGGACCTTATAAAAGTTAGCCTAGATTGGAATAGTCTCTAGTTTTGTTTTATCCAAAGAATTACTTGATCACAAGTATAGGCTTCCTCAAAGTGAGAACCACCTATTCTTTGAATGCGCGTATACCAATGTGGTTTGGAGCCGTATTTTGCATTTGTTAGGCACTCTTGATTCGATTTATGAATGGAATGATGTGCTAGAGGAAGTGATCCATAAAACGCAACATGGGAGGATAGATGGTTTCCTTATAAAAGCCTCGTTTCAAATGGTGATCTACCAAGTGTGGAGGGAGTGGAACGCTTGCATTTATAAGCAAGTGGAAAAGAGTAAGTATGAGTTGGCGGACAGCATTGTCAAGTTGATACGGGAGGCCATCTTTGTGCACGGTAAACAGGACTCTTTGCGCCTATCCTTGAGGAGACGCTGGTATTTATAGTTTTTTTTGTGTTTTGATTGGGCTGTTTTTGTGATTAGAGACAGTGGGGTTGTTTGGCTCCTCTTTTTGTCTGCCTTGAGGGTACAGTAAAACCTTGATAAATGAATATTCGATAAATTAATAATCTCGATTAAATAATAATTTTCTCTGGTCCCGACTTGGGCCAATGGGAT
>JAOTAX010005825.1:0-13145 GCA_025629825.1 Erythroxylum guanchezii
CCCCCCACCCCCAAAAAGAAAAAATGACTCCACTCCTTTTGGACCATTCATTAAGAAAACCTGGATGCAAGTTGTGGGGGATCACAAACCAGAAACCAAGCTCAGCTATTATCCCCTAAGTGAGGTTGCTGAAAACATAATAGTCTCACTACCTTTGGAGACTTTAAGAGATAGAGTTCAAAGTTGGAATTCCACTATTATTAGATTCTTTCTTGACAAAAGAGTGGCTTTTCTTCTCAGGAAGGAGTGGGATTTCAACAATTAGAGGAAAAATGGTCTACAAGAGGTTCTTGTTAGTCTTGATGATGTTTATCTTTTTAAATTCACTGACGAGGAAAAGGCAAAGCAGATACTTGAAGTAGGTCTTTAGCATGTTTTTAACAAGCCACTCCTGCTACAAATATGGAGACCATGATTAAACATTGATGACATTAAAAATGGACATATTCCTGTATGGATATGTATATAAGGTGTGCCTAGGGAATACTGGAACACTTTAAGGCTAAGTCATCTGGCTAGTTTCATTGGTAAATTGATATGCATGGATCAGGCTACAATTGAAATATAAAGGATAAACTATGTTTGAATATGCTTACTGGTAAGTGACTTGACCAACATACCTTATGAAATTCCCATAATCAAACATGATAAGAATATGGAACCTACTAAAGATGTTGTAAGAGTCAATTATGCATAGAAGCCTAGTACAAATAAGAAGAAAATGTGGAAGCCTACCGTTAAAGTCTTTAAGGCCAGAGAATTCAATGAGGCAAGACCTGTGAATGAACGTAGCACCCTTATGGTAAGATAAAAAAGTTAGGATATAGGATCTACTGACATAACTACTTGCATTGATGAATTCCTAAAAAAAAGATCAAACAGTTGGCAACAAAACTGATTTTAAACCTGTGAGTAAGAGAAGATCATACAGGAAGAAAAAAATCCCTTATAGAGGGATCCTAAAAAATGATAATCCTGACCTGGAATGTTAGTAGGGACAATGCCCCCTATAAGAAGCTTTTGGTAAAGGATTAAATCCTAGATAATAAAGCAACCATGGTTGATATTTTGGAAACAAGGATGAAACAAGAGAATTGCAATATCTCTAAGCTACTCCCTGGTAATTGGCAATAGACTACCAATCACTCACAACATCCCAATGGCAGAATCATAGTATGTTATGATAGCTCTATGGCGCAAGTTTATGTAGAACTTACCTCTAATCATATTATGAATATGAGGGTGAAGGATAAGGTAACTAACTCAGTTGTTCATATTTCCTTTGTATATTCTTTAAACACTTCCTATCAAAGATTAGCGTTGTGGAGAACTCTTAAAGAGGTTGCAAAAAACATTAGCACACCATGATTGATTGTTAGGGATTTTAATTCAATCATCTATATGACCAAAACTGAAGGGAAAAAATCAATAGGTACTATATGCCTTGACCTTAGAAAATGCCTTGAAGACATCCAAATCATGGATATTTCCTTCTAGTCGGTTCTTTTTCACCTAGAAATCAACCAAACTAATGGGTCTTTTATTTGAAAGAAAATTGATAGAAGTTTGGGGAACTAAATTTGTCTTCAATCATTTCCATCCAGCTATATATTGTTTGAGAATGATCAGTTGTCTGATCACTCTATGATTATCACTAAAACAACTTTTGATTGTCCAAAAGTGCCTTTCAGGTTCAATAACTTTTTGATTGATATAGTAGGTTTCCAGGAAGCATTATGGAATAGGATGATCCCTGAAATTAGATGATCCCTAAAATTAGAGGATCCAAACAATTTATATATGCAAGGAAGATAAGGTTGCTTAAGGAAGAAATGAAGAGTTTGTCCTTTTTTAATGTAAGGAACAATCACCATTTACTAAGCACAACCAAAAACAAGCTTAAAGAGATTCAATCTGAGCTTTACACCAATCCTACTTCTTCATCTCTTCAAGACAGAGAAAATAGTCATGAGGAATCTAGTTAAAGTTGTTACCTATGATTATTCTCTAATAAGGCAGAGATCTCACACAAGATGGCTTAAAGAGGGGGATAGAAAATTCCCCTACTTCTATGAAGCAGTTATTAGTAGGAAATGTAGGAATAGGATAATCTACCTAGAAAATGGTGATCAAAGGTTGAACGATCAATAGTTATTGCTTGATGGAGCTTTTCACTTCTTCTCCAAGCTGATGAATGCCCCCATTAAGTCTTATTCTATAGTTCACTTCCTAAAAGAAGTTATAAAAGAGTGTTCAACCTTACGGGAGATAGAGAATCCATACAGGTCTATTACTATAATAGAAATTGAGAAATCCCTAAAGTCCTTGAATCCTCATAAGGCCTCAGGATTTGATGGTTTTAGTGGTAACTTTTTTATCAAAAAATTGGAACGTAACAAAGTTGATGGTTACTGATACAATTCTTGAGTTTTTAAGGAATCAATGACTTCTTTTTAAATAACAAAAGACATATTAATCTCATTCCCATGGGTGGTGAGCTTAAAACGTTCTCATATTACAGACCTATTGCCTGTTGTAACATAATTTATAAGGTGATATCTAAAAACCTTAGTGATAGGCTGAAGGCTGTGCTTCCCAAATACATCAACCAAATCCAGGGAGCATTAATTCTAGGCAAAACTATAGGAGACATCTTGTTAATATGAGATTTGATCAAAAATTATTCCAAAAGAAAAGTAGGAAGAATTGCATCCTCAAATTTGATTTACAGAAAGCCTTTGATAATATTAGTTGGGACTTCATCATCAACGCTCTTGTTACAATGGACTTGCCTCAAACTTTCATCCAATGAATAAGGCAATGCATTTCCACCCTTATTTTTAACTTCTTGATTAATGGTCAGCCTACCAAGACAATTAAAAGCTTGAAGGGAATTCGACAAGGTGATCCAATTTCACCTTAATTATTTGCTCTTGCCATAAAGGTCTTTAATAGATTATTGAAAAGAGTTATTGAAATGGCCAAATTGTTCAAATACCATTAAAATTGCAAGAAGTTAAAATTGTCAAATCTCTGTTTTGATGATGACTTAATCTTGTTAGCAAATGTTGATCCAATCTCCATCAAATCCTTAATGTTTACTCTTTAAATCTTCAACAGATTTATAGGGCTGGATGTTAATTGTTCTAAAAGTGCCATTTTTCTCTCAAGAAGTGCCAGTCGCCTAAAGCACAATATCAAATCTATCATTGATTTCAATTTGATTCTCTTACCTATTATCTATCTTGGGGTCCCTATTTCTAACAACAGATTGGCTTGCAAAGAGTATGCCTTTCTTATTGACAAGATTAACTTAAGAATATCCAATTAGATGAGTAAAAACCCATCAATAACTAGTAAAGTGCATCTGATTTCCTCTATCCTCACTTACTTAAACTTGTTTAGGCTACTCATATGGTCTTACAAGCTGCTATAATCAGGCATATTGACTGAATTTTCAAAAAATTCCTATGGACTAGATCTAACACCTTCAAAGGCAAAGCGAGAGTCCAATAGGCTAAGATTTGCAACCTAAAGAATGAAGGGGCCTCAATATCACTTCTTTTAAAACTCTGAATACAATCATAATGATTAAGAGACTTTGGAGATTATGCAAAGATATATAATCCTTATAGTCCAAGTGGATACATAGCTACTACATTGGAACTAGTAACATCTAGAATTACAATCCTTCTTTTAGAGTCTCCTAGATTATGAAGAACATACTGCAAACTAGGGAGAAATTAACGTTAGAATTTATCAATCTGATTGGAAATGGAAACAACACCTTTTTTTTTTATAACAGCTAGCTATCAATTGGACCACTGTAGAACTACCCCTTCATACATACACTGAAGCCCATGATGCACAATGATAATATAGTTGCTACAACTCTCGTCAACAGGCAGCTATTTGATAATTATCCCATTCCATAACATATAAAAGGGACATTGTTCATACTCATCTTGATAATGATGATGATAATATAATCTAGAAAATTTTAGCTCAAGAAACTTTACAAATCTCTCATGTAGAAGATTCTTAAGAGGTAGTTCAGATCTTATCCCCTAGATCAATGTAGTATGGTCCAAGCATCTCAACCCGCGAGCACCCACAATCTTGTGGTTGGCTATAAAATGCAAACTTCCATCAATTAACAGAATCTCCAAATACTTGCAAATCCCCAATTGGTGCACTTTATGTAAAAAAGTTGAAGAAAACATGCAACATCTCTTCTTCCAGTGTGAATTCACCAAGGATAGCTAGAATTCCCTCCTTATTTTGTGTCATGTCTCCAATGCTCCAAATAGGTTAGAATTATAGAATCGTGTTAATGTTAGGCATAAAAGCAATACTAAGAGGTGGTGCTTTTGTGTCATATTATCATTCATTGCGATAACTATTTAAGATGAAAGGAACAAGAGAATTTTCCAGGATATAAAGAAGAACAAATAGACTTTTCACAATAAACTTATACAGAGAATCATATTACATCTTGGCATTTTCAAAGAAGAATTTAGGGATATGAAATATATTAATAATTCATAAAAGTTGTAATAGACATAGCTTACTAAAAGGTGATAATTTCAATATGTAATTTAGCTCTGTATCTACCTTGACATCTCTAATCCAGGAGTTAAAAAACTTTTAAAATGATTTTAGGTCAAGTTTTTTCAAATTTTCGTTTTTAATATTTTTAAAACTTTAAAGTATTGGAAATTGATAATTCAAAATATTTTTTAAAGCTAAATTATATAGGATTTTGGATAGCATGAGGGCTTGTGTATGCTAGCCAAACTTAGAAATAAAAAATTTATATAATGAGTGTAATATATTTGTCTAAAGGACTGACTACCCATAACTGAATATATATAAATTGGCTAAAGGTAAGAGATTAGCTAATCAAATGTGTCTGAAAATTAGTTATTATAATGACTAATTATGTAAAAACAACCATTTGAATTAGTTTTAGGTATAAATAGATCATAATTAGGTTATAGGAGTAATCATTAACATACTAAAGAGTTGTAAAAGCATTAAGAAGTTAGACAATGTATTTGAGTACATGTATACATTACATAAGTCATATTAAGTCCTAGTTTATTGGTATGAGTAAGAAATGGCAACTTTGACTTATACAAAATTGTTTTAATGTAGTAGTTCAGGATGATTATTTAGATTAGGATTCAAGAGTCCCACTATTTGCTTTTATACTTAATTTCTTTCTAGCCATTTTCCTTAATCTTGTACCTTATTTTATTTGTTGAACTTATATAGGGCTTATGATAATAGCTAATGTGGATTAGCTTTGAATTGGTTAGAGAAATTCTTTGTTAATGGTCTGTCAATAGATGATGTTGATCTAATAATTAGTTTATAAGTTGCACTTCTTTCAGTTACTGATCTCATGGTGGGTAATTGTATTATTTAAGCTTAATTAAAGTTTTCTTTTCTTTGGCTCATTCGAACCTTCCTTGTTAGTTGCCATTTTGTTAACCCTTTTTTTTTCCTTTTCTTAGATTTATGATCTATTTTGGTTAATAAGAATGTGATGGATATTTAAATTAAGGTGAATTTATTCAAACTTTGAAGAAACAAATAAAATGCAAATTTATGATTTGGTTGGAAATAAAGTAAAGGCTCAAAAACTTTGGACATAATAAGGGTAACATCCCTACTAACATCATATGTAAGCTTTGAAATCAGGTTCCTGAAACATTAAAATATAACTTATTCATTTGTTGCTTCTCAAATACGTTATGGATCTATACTCTAAGTCTTTGTAAACACAATGTTTAGAGAATGAAAAGAGTGTGGAATGGGTTGAACAAGTAAAATACATGCACAAAGATGACCTAACAATATATGAATTAGCTTTAATTTGTGAAACATTTGCAATTTAAAGAGAGAGAAATCTAAGGATGTTCCAAAAATGAAAGTTAGAACATTCAAACTTTGTGCCTGAATACATTCAGCTAGATCATAGAGATAATTATTACAAACAAAATTCATATAAATATGTTAATCAAGTTGGCCACCAACTGAAATGTCCCTCACTACCTAAATTCCACTGCAATGTAAATCAAATAAATATGCATTGAATGAAAATATAGAATAGGTTCATATAGAATGATTAATTAGGTTCAAGTTACTAAAACAAAAAACACAAAAAGTAACATAGAAAAGTGTAGTAAAAGTGTAATTATTATTGCCTTTTCATTAACGCAACATAATTTATATTATTAAATAAAGCGACGTTGCTATAAGTACAAGGCAACAAAAATTCTTGATTACGTAACAAAATGAGTAATGTTGCTTCAAGGTTTAGCTAAAGCAACAGAACAATTACAAACTACAACAATAATACTGAATAAATATAGCTCCATTTCTAGTTTTTAAAAGATAATAAAGTATTTTTCAATTAATAATATCTAACAACAAATTCAATAGTTTATTCTTTCATTAGCAATAAAATGTTAATGTAAAAGTATACCCTTTTCATTGAGTACACAACATCCATCCATATATTGAGTACACAACATCCATCTATACATTAATGTTTATTGAGATAATACAAACATTAATTTATTTCCTTAAATGTGTACTTCCAAATGATAATAACCAAAAAATGTATTTATATATGCTATCATATAGTCTATATGGACTTGTGAAATTCAAACTATAAGATATCTAAACTACAATAACCAAAATCAATAGATAAAATATGCATCTATATTATCTTCCTCTAGTCCATATAAAATATAATTCTATTAACCAAAATACATAACAAACCAATATGTACAAGCACTATAAGATCCTTCACCATGTACTTCCTTATCCAATCCTAATCATCACCATCCTACAAAAAAAAATAAGTAAAATAGAATTATTCTAAAACTAATATGTTCATAAACATGTTGATATATCTAAAAAACGAAACTCTAACTACTTTATTTTGACTTGCAATTAATTAAAAAAATTAATGTAGTTCAAAAACTAATAACAAAATGACTCAGTTCCTTTTATAAACAAATTCAAAATTCATGAACATTTCAGTCCGTATTAGGTTCATTACATTTGAAAAATTGAAAGTAAACAATTAACCTTAATAGAAAAGACAACAAAATGATGTATAACAACAGTGAGTTGAAGAACTTTTTCACCTAATATTCTTCGTGTTGATATATACAATTTAAAATAATAAAATATTCCCTTTTTGATTGACTAGGTGTAATAAATTTAAAAGGCGTTTCTATTTTAGTAGTGTTAGCTTGCCCAAATTGAGATTGAATGAGAGGGAACATTTTTCCATCATTTATTCTCTATTTAATTTATCGCATTCTAGTTGTCTTTTCATTTCCAAGAGTTCAACTCTCTCTTGTTCTAATTCCTTGCTCATTCAGCCCTTTTAAACTTCTACTTTCTAGTTCATCTCTTCTTCTAATGCAACCTTAGTAGACTGTAGACACTCATTAGGAACTTTATACAGAGCCTCACTCACCATATTATTTCCTTTCACACTAGATAATTTCTCACCCCTTTAAATAGTTTATTACATCCAGGCCTTATCACTCTCATATTAAACACAAATTCATCAAACTTTTGACTATCGTTTTCTTTATGCAATTCATCAATGTGTGTAATGCCAGACTTTCGGAGCTCTTTTATGTTATACTATAGTTAGAGATACTACTATATATTGATATATACATGGTTGTATATGAATTCAAAGATGTATTTGAATCCTTCTGGTATGTATGCCAGTGATATAATATGTTACCATGAATTTAGAGTTCATCGGTATGCGAAATTTTGGAGATTTCTGACATATAAGCTTTTAAGTGTGTAAAATCGAGTGCATTGGATGGATATGACCATGGTGGTTGAATTAAATGTGTTCTAATGCCTTAGAGGAGATTAAACATGATTTATAAACTTATTGGACACTTAGAAAGCTTAATTGGAAAAGTTGATGTACATAAGGGCTTATTAGCAAATTTTTAAAAGTTAAGGGACTTAAATGTAATTTTTAAATTCCTGGAAGACCAATATGTAATTTTATGAAGTTAAGGGGCTTAATTATTATTTCAAAGAGTCCAAGGACCAAAATAAAAATAAAAGTATTGGAGATTTTTAAATTTTGAACTTAATTGCAAATTTAGGAAAGTTTGGAGGGTATAATGATAATTTCACATAACTAAGGGCAATAAGGTGAATTTATCATGCTTGGTCAAAGAAGAGTCAAATTCTAGACCCTTCTTTATGTTTATGGCCGTGTAACCCCTTCATTTGGCATTAAAACATGTTTTTTGTAATTAAAAGAGAGGAGAAAGAAGGAGAAGAGAGGAAAGAGAGGAAGTTTTGGCCATCACCAAAATTCACCCTTCTTTTTGATTTTTCAACTCAAACCAAGGTGTTATAAGCTAATTTGGCGTCAAAGGACTCAAATCTATCATTAGATTTGAGAAATTCTCAAAGGATTGGAAGATATCATCAAAGGAAGGTTTAGGTAAATTTTGTCTCATCTCTCTCTACATTAGGATTTTGAGTTTGGTGTTAGATATGTTGTTCTTCATGCTTGATTATGCATGAAACATGGTTTAGATAAATGAAATGTGTCATGGAGAGGGTTCTTTAAGTCAAAACCAAAATTGTCCTCTTTAGGTGAAAGTTTGTGAATTTTTTAATATCTTTTTGAATTGATGGTCTAAATGAATTCTATGGTGTTAATTATAAATGTATGATGTGAATTGATGATGAAGAATGAAGAATATGTGTGTTAGTTAAGTTTAGGACAAAATGATGGAGAGGAGATGGATTAATGTAATGAGTTGTACAATTGATAAAATGAAGCTTAAATGAAGGAAATTGGTTGGAATGAAGTAGTGGAATGTGTCATTGATTGGAAGTGTTACTATATGGCATGATAGGAGCAAGAATTATTATGATAAAGCCTTGGAAATGTGACTTGAAAATCATGCACATTAGGTGTTTGATAAAATGCCTAAGTGAACTTGATTTAGGATTTAAGGCTTTATAATGGTATGCATTGGAAAACACTTTTATGTTAACTTAGATTGACCTTGAATTATTGCTTAGACTGACGAGTAATTGCTTAATGTACTTAGATAAAGATGTGCTTAATTATGTTTTAAAATGAGTAAGTATAGGATTAAAGGCATTAAATTCCTTAGAAAATACAAAATAAAAGCTAATGTGACTAGTAAGGAAGTAAACCTGTGAGAAGTTTAATGTTCAAATTCTATAGCTTATAAGGAGTACTATGGTGGTTTATATACCTATGTGAGGGTGTATAAATAAGAAATTTATTTTTAGGTAGTAATTTCATTGTATATCATATTTATGTATAAAGGCTCGAGAGTTGTGAATCAAGGAGCCTATACCCAAGATTGTTGAAGCTAAGAGAGTGTATACCTTCTTTTAAGGTGAGTTGGGGAAACCATATTTTCGCAAATAGGATTAGAACATCCTAAGACAAGCATGATGACTTGTATTTAAATTTTGAACCTAGGCAACATATGGTAGAATTGAATTTCAAATGGATGCTAATATGCGTATGTATTTGATAAATGGCATTGTTTTGAACAACTATGCATTCGGAGCACAAAAGATAACTTTTATTGTGCAAAATAATGTTTCAACATAGTTTTGAAATTGATATTTTTATTACATATTTTGATAAATGTTATTATTTTTAACAAATCTAAGTTTAAGTTGCAAAGAATAATGTTTTATTTTATGAAACTATATTTTTGAGCAACTTTGCACTTGGAATACAAAAGATGACTTTTATTTCATGAAGTAATGTTTTGGAATTTACATATGCATAATCGAGTCATGTATGATGCATGTTTTTGTTCTTTTTTGGCTTAGAGCCATGATATGTGTACCCGAACTTTTCTTAGAAGTTAGAACTATTAAATGAGAAATTGTTGGCGATTATTCATGTGTAGAGAAAAGGAGAATTCTTAAATTTGAAATGAAATAGAAAAGAGGATTTAGATATAAGATGGGTTATATGAAATGTTAGAAGTTAAAAGCCAGAAAAATGTAATTGAAACATGTTCATTAAGTATGCTTCGGTGTTTTAGCCATAACTTTTGCTCTAGTTATCCAAATGAGATAATTCTTAAATTGGGTTAAATTAGAGAGTTAGGGCTACAAATTGTCTGATGAAATTAAGTGTTAATTTAGTCTCTAAAAATATCAATTTTTGGATGGAAGTTGAGCACAGAATATTGTTTTAGTATAAGAACAGTCCAAAAATGTTTGGGGTATAACTTTTAGAATATGGGACCAAATTTAATGATTTTGATGTCATTAGAAAATTGAGACAATGAGGAACATTTTTCTAGAAGGAAGAGCTATCAAATTCCTTCAATTATATAATTAGAAAAAGGTCTTGATTTTTGGAAAGAGTTAAGCATGATTTTTAAATAATTTTGAGGTCTTGCTAGATTAATTATTTTATTTGGAGTTAATCATTATGATAATGTTGGTTGGATTTAAAAATATGGATTAGTTGAATTAAGTAGCAAGAGTATATATGTATAACGGCTTTTTAGGGAGATCACTTAAGCATTTAAGTTACAAGGCATATAAGGAAGGGTATAAGGGTCTATGTACACTCATTAATGGCAAAATTCAAAATAAAATGTATGGTCTTGTTTTTAAGAAGGGGCAAAACGTGGATTGGAAGAGGGAAAGGAGAGAAGCAACAAAAATTAAGAGAGAAAGAAGGAGAGTTTCAGTTTTGAGTGAAAGGAAGAAGGAAGCTAGGGTTTCTTCATTTCTTGGTTTTCAAGAGGGATTTTCAAGTTGTTCAAGAAGGAAAAAGGAAGAGGAGGATGAGAGCTTCCATTAGAGCCAACAAACTCTTCATTTGGTGAAGAATCAAGGTAAGAGTATGTTTGATTGTTGGATTTTTAGAAAGATTTTGGTTTACGAAGCTTAAGAAATGTATGAGTTTAAGCTTTCTAGGATGAATTTTAGTGATTATGTATTGTGGGTTTCTCAATTGGAATGCCTATTGATTTGGGGATTTTTGTCAATGTTGAAGAAAATCAAGAGAGGCAAGAGGAGCAAGGGGAGTAGAGGCAATTTGAGCAAAGTTAAGCAAGGAAATTAAGGTGGGTTTCATGTTTATAATAGAATTAATGAGCTATAAATGTTTTCTTTTAAAGCAAGAAAATAAAATGATTTCAAATTACTCTATAATTGTTGCATTAATTACTTTTGAATGATTTGAGAAATTGTTACAATTTTTCCATTCATTGCTTTTGAATGATTTGAGAAGTTGCTATGTGAATTTGGTTGACGAATTATGAAATGATGATGGAAATGTGTTTGAAATATTAGATGCTTATGAAAATTAAGTTTTTGAGGGGCAATCCATTTTCAAGTCATAAATCACATGTTATGTGGGTTTATTGTAGTCCCTTAAGTTAAGTCAAGTGCACTTTGACAAAAGGCTTCTCCCGCCTGCCCGCTACTGGCATGGAGCTCCTTCATGGACTCCCCTAAGTTTACGGCTACACAAAACTACTGTGTGAAAATGTGTAGTATGTTCTATTTTTGGATCCACCCAAACCATTCTGATGTGTTTGTGTGTTCATGATATGTAGACAAGATTGATGTATACATAATTTGTTTTATTGTGAATTTGGTTGAAAATTTAAGAACCATATGATTTATGATTCAATAAGAATTTTCTATGACATTGAATATTTTAAATGGTTTTGCTTGTTATTCGTTACAAACTTGTTACCCACGAGCTTTTAAGCTCACCCCCACTCTCTTTCCTCTATTCAGGTGATGAGCAAGAGATCGAGTGAAAGTGAATCAAGTCATAAATTCGAATTTACATGTTTTGTTTTGTTTTGGAGTAAATTATGTAAAACAAGGTTGCAGTTGTATTTTGAGCAATTATCATTCAAGTATATTATGTATTTTGGGGGATTTTTGCGAATTGATGTAATGTGGCATTAGAATGCCATTAAAGTTTTGTAAACACTTATCTTATGATGTTAATGAAATATGAATTGCGTATGGATGATGTTAAGTTGAAATTAGGTTTGTTGAAGTCATTAACTTAAGATGATGAATCTTGAGCGTGAACTATTGTTATATATATATAAGTGAGTTACTATGGAAAAGAAAGATAGGAATGTTAAGAATCATGAGATGTTGTTGAATATGAAGAGTCAAATGAATTGAGATTGAGAGTTTGATGAATCCCAATTGGTAGTTGAATTGTTATGAATGATGTTGTAATAGAGGAAGTGAAGTTAGGATAAATTTTAAGTTTTCATGAGGGTAAAATGTGTGTTCTGATTTCAGGAGAAAATCTGTATTAATCTATGACGAATTAGACAAGGTTTTCTTCATGAAAGTTGTAGCTTATCCTCTTAGCTTTCTAACAGTATAAAATATGTTATTTTTGGATATCGTAGGTGAGAGTTATGATTATTACAGGTTAGGATGTCGCAGAGGATGTGTATATCGAATAACTAGAGTATATGAAGTGATATCGCACAAGGATTGCTCGATTTGGCAAGATTATGAGTAAAAGGGATTATAGGATGGGTTTAGGATCCATTGGAGGGGTTTTGGAGAGTGGAAATTTCGTTTCATCCGAAGGTTACATAGTCTACCCGTGTGAAATTCACACAGGCCATGTGATTCTTGTAGCATCCCACTCCCGCAAGACCCGAACCCGACATCGACGGTGATATCCAGGTCCGTATCTGCGAAGGTAGCATGCTAGGGCACTCAATCAATTATAAGTCGGTATAATTTTTTTTTAAAAAAACGCTAACCGATGTAGAAGTTTGTTTCCAATGTAGGCTAAAAATAAATTTAACAGTCGCGATAGAAAACTTGTTTTCAATAAATTACCATAAATACAGTTTCAATAGTAAATTAAGGCCCAATTTTATTTATAACCCTTTTTCAATTACAAAACAATCCACTTTGGGCCATTGAGGCCCATTTCAATACGCAAAACATATACAATCACTTCCAATTGGCACAAATTAATATAAATAGCCATATCCACATTTTAATCAATCCCATTACAAAAATTCCCATACTTCATCACTTATTACATACTGAAATATTCAAAT
>JAOTAX010005854.1:0-13145 GCA_025629825.1 Erythroxylum guanchezii
TCGTAAAAATCGATGGATATGGATATGGATATGGGTTGAGTCATAAAAAATGGATATGGATATGGGTAGAGTAAAACTCGAACCGAACCCTACCCATTGCCATCCCTACTCCAAACTAATGTTGCAGCTGGTATTTTGGGGAAGAATAACGTGAAACTAAAGGGAGTTCCAGCAGACCCATATGACGCGAGTCCAGATCTTCTGTCCAATATTATGGTGTTCTATTGTGTCCAATAAATCTTAGCCATTTATTTATGTGGATTTCGCGTGAGTCCCACATGGGTCCCGCGAAATAAATTGCTGAGATTTCATAAGACAGAATAAGACAAAGTAATATTTGACAGAGGATCTTGTCTCATATGATGCATACACTAAGAGAGGGAGTGAGAAGCTAGAGAAGACACGTGGTTTAAAAGAAAACAACGTGAGCTGGGTAAGGGGACTACGTTGGCAACTGGGTAAGAGAGACTACGTTGAAGCAGAGAGGATTTTAATTGGGTGGACTGTTTTACACCAGTAGGCTGACTCACAAGGCAATAACGCACCATCACCTGGAGCTCATCAGGGGCAGCGCAACGCACGCAAAAGGAGACGCAAACAACATAGAGAGGGGGAATTCAAAAACTCATTCATTATCTGATTTATTATTTGATTTCTCCCAATGTTGGTTGTTGACTTTAATGCTTGTGGTTTTTATCCTATCATGATTGAGTAGTTTCCCCAAAGCTTCAAGGTTGGGCTGAAGTTTTTAGCTAATTTTATGGATTAAATCTCGGTTGATTTATTTAATTTGTATGGATTTTTGGTTTTGATTTCTTTGTTTTGAGATTAATTTTGCTGGTATTGTGTTTGGTCAATCATTACTTGACGTTAGTTGTTAATTGAAGAACCGATAGGTAAAAATTGATAACGGAACTTCAAATAAGGAACTTATAAATTTCAGATTTAAACATAAACTAAATTTATGAGAGAAAATCAGATTAGCAAAGATCTTAATGGGTTATGTTTGATTGCTAGTTTACGACAGTAGATTAGGATTATTGCATAACACTCCTTTGATACGTTGAAAAAGGATCTAAGAAACTCTAGGCTTAACCATCTATTAGTCAAAATTCGCCTCATAAATTGATCTAGGTAAAGTCCATAAAAAGCGCTAAAAGTGGAACTATCCTTGAAGCTTACCATATTCCAATCGGAGAAACCCCTAAAAATATTCACAAATTTTCCTTAGCTTTGATTTTGTTATTTTTGCTAGTTAATTTTCTTATTTTAATTCTCCATTTTTACACTATCGCTAGTTCAATTAATTGAGTAATCCAAGCCTGGTACTTACACAATTACTCCCTGTGGAACGATATTATACTGTACTAATTGAGACCCGTGAACTTGCAGAATCCCACCAATGTTAAGTGAATTTACCGTCTTACCGCGCTAAATGTTTCGATGGATTTTCAATACTTTAGTCGTCAGTAATATTTGTTGACGGAATAGAAATTATTCTTTGGTAAATTATCGACGAAATGTTTATATTCGTCATTAAAGATTACCGACGGCCGTTTTCCGATTACTCATGCGGTCGGAAATTTCTATCGGTAAATTCGATTGTCGAGGAAAACCTTTACATTCCATCGGTAATTTTTATTACTAATTAAACACTCATTTTCTCGTAGTGTAATTTGTTTGTGGCGATGGTTTTGTTCAATGTTTTTAATTTTTATTTTATGCACTTAAGCGTTTAAAATTTGTTATTTGTATAAAGGGTATTAACTAAATAATTTTAGCGTGTTATGTAAGGTTTCAGCATTCATTTCAATTGTTATGATCAATAACATGTATGGGCAACGGCTTTATATAAGTTTCACTGAGGTAGGGCTGTTGGCCTGAAGCCTAAAAGCTTTGGGTACTCTAGCCAAGTTTAGCTAGTGAGGTTTTTAAACTTTTTAATAGCATATATATTATAGTTAGAATTTGATTAAATTTGATTAGATCTGTTGATTTTGAGTTATTATAAATGATTTTAAAATTTATCATAATTAATCAAAATTAAAAGTTTATTAAATTAATTTTAATTCTGACTAATTTATTACAATTTGCTAAATTTAAAAAAATTATGAAGTCCAATTTTGAATTCAAACAAATCCTATTTAATTATTATAACTAATTAATCATTTCTAACTTTGAAATATAAATTAATGCAGTCATATATGTTGATAGCTATATATTTTGTATCTTTAAATTTATTTAGTGCGCTTTTTCATTTTTTGAAATAGGTTGGTGCTTTATCACGTGATAAGCCAACTGGTCTGCCACTGACCGTTCTCTGTACCAAATTATGAGGCTACTAAAGCAACTAACCTTAGAACTTCATTACTGACTTATTAGTTCTTACTTCGTTTGGTAGGATAGGATAAATCCAAAAATAAAAAAGTTTAATTTATATGTTGAGTTTGAATTTAAATATTAAATTCAACAATTTAAAGACTAATTTTGGATTAAATAAAAAAATCTATAAAAAGATGAACTAGATATAATTTTTATAAGTAACTTATAATTATCATTTACTATACAATTTTAAAATTACATATTTTTTTAATTTTAATTTTGTTATGAATTATGATTAATCTTTTGCATATTATTGCAAGAGATTACATTTTTATTAGATAAAAGGCTTTTAAGCAATATTTTTAATATTTTTAAAATCAGATTGAATCGATCGATTCGACTGAAATAAATATAAATCAGCCTAATTTCTAATCCAATTTAACTTAATAACTTCTTATAAGAAGAAACCGATTGGTTAAGAAGTAATAAGCTTGACGGTTTTCTGAAAAAACCAATCGGTTCTTGAAAGACCTAATTTGAAAATCTGTCAAAATATGGGGTTCACCAACCATAAATGCTGTAAACTTGCATTAATTACTAATTAATGCTTCACAATGCAGGAAATGCGTTAATTGAAGTTGTTCTTTCAAAGTTGCAAATTATTTGCCAAAGTTTTTTTAAAATTCTTTTATACAATTTAATTAATAAGTTATATTTTCAAAATTATATTTTTATTTATCTCTTTATATTTTAATTAAAAATTTTAATTAAAATTATTATTTTAAAAAATAAATTACTATTTTTATTTATTTAATCTCACTAATAAATTGTATTTATCAAATTTTAGGTTCTTTATTTATCTCTTTATCCTTTAATTAAAAAATTTTAAATTATTATTGTTAAAAATAATTATTATTTTTATTATAAATTTGTTTAATAAATTGAATTATTAATTAACATACATAAGTAATTTTGCTTAAGATAATTTAAGAATGTTAAAATATAATATTTAAACTATAAATAATTATGTTTAAAGGATATTAGAAAAGGTTAAAATAAAATTAGAGTCTTTTTTATCCACTTTCTTTAAACATATTTCAAATTTTATTAGTCTTTAAATAAATGATGATATAAAATATAATAATATTATTATTATTTTAAATTTTATGTCATGTACAATCATAGTTTAAATTATTAGATTTATTATTAGCTTATTACATATTAATAGACATTATTAATACATTTTTATTTCAATAAAGTATTTTATTTTATACTATATTTTACTTTTTTGATAATTTTTACTTCTTATTTATTATAAATTGATTTTATAGCAGTTTAATATCAGTTGAACCTTTAAACCTTAAACTTTTTACTTAACCGGTTCGATATCCAGTCCAATTTTTAAAACATGAGAAAAGACAACGAAATTTAAAGGAATCTTGATATGCTCGAGGGAGAAAGAAAATTTATGTTTTCCCTAGTCCGTGCCAAGTTTAGATTTTTCCATTATAATTTGTCTTTTCACTTAGAAACCACGTGTGGAAATTTAATGCATGGAGAGGCTGACTCGGGCCAATAATATTACCATGAAGCCCACCACAAATTATAACAACTATAAATTTCCAATAACATTTTTTTATATATACATTTATATTTGTTAATTTGTCGTGCAATTTATTTAAAATTTATAAACAATATCTTTACTTTTTAGGAATAAGGTTGTTTAATATTGGACCTTCTCAAACTCATGTACCAACGAGATTTATGATGAGTGTTGTTATCGTTGTTGTTTACGTGTCTTTAGATGTACTAAAACATATGTCATTAGATGCAGTAAAATAAAACATGAACTTATAAATAAAACATGAACTAGACATGTACCTTACAATTTCCTTCGTTCTTCGTTGTCTTGACCACTTCGGGATGTCGAAACCATAATGACCAAAGGAGGGTGTCTCTAATGATATCCATAAGAAGAACAAAGCCTGAAAACTCTTAGGAAGAATGGCTAGAACATACACAAATTGCTAGCTTTGTAGTGTGTTATTTGAGAGAGTTTTTTAGAAGATGGTGAACAATTCACAAAAAGACAATTTGTTTTCTTACAACTTTTGCACAAAAATGGAGTGTCTTTAACACCCTTTGACCTCCCTTTAACCCCTTAACATCAACGGAGAGTTAATAGGAATTAAGTGACTTTTAATCCCACTTAATTTAGAATGAAACATTTACCCTTCTTTAAAGGATAATTTTGTCATCTTGCTTATTAAAAGGTAATTTTGTCATCTTACTTAATAAGAAATATTCACATTTATAACTACTACACTTTTATAGCTTAGTCATACATCTCTCATATCTTGGATCCCCATCGAAAACCAATTTACTAATTTTTTGCATCTCCAATGAGTGTGACCTATTAGGTTCTAAGTTATAGTGGTCACTTGAATTAACACTTAATTCAAGTAAGTCATGAGCGGTGTCTAGCAACATATCATGACCCCATTAACTGAAAAGTCAGTAGTTTGACTACGAACCCTTCCATAAACAATGTTCCCGTGAAATTCATCATTTTGCTATTCTATACCCCACTTGGTTTAGAATATAGTTAAAGTGTCAACTCCTACTAGACTGATTACGTCACATCTAATCCAAGTGATATTAATTCTTATCCCTGAGGCTCATTAATCAATTAGATATGTCACTGAAGACTATCTTCATGACATTTCCATTATGGCCAGAGATTCCCGAGTAATAATCCCGACAAGAGGCCATGGGTATCATCTCCTTCTATCAAGAGTGGTGAATCCGTTATTGACTACTCAATTACCTTCGAATACCTCAAGCTGTACTCAATCACCACCCTATGAGCAACCTCTGAGAGGCAACGGGGAATAAGGTCAAAGTACATGATCAATATCTAAAATATCTTTGAGCACCTCAAGTGTAAGGATATTTGCACCATTATTATGATAAGACGATCACTAACACTAGAATAGACAATAATTCATATCCATACTTAGCATGTAATTATAT
This sequence comes from Erythroxylum guanchezii, assembly GCA_025629825.1. Taxonomy (NCBI): domain Eukaryota; kingdom Viridiplantae; phylum Streptophyta; class Magnoliopsida; order Malpighiales; family Erythroxylaceae; genus Erythroxylum; species Erythroxylum guanchezii. The sequence continues at coordinate 5,356 of JAOTAX010005854.1, forward strand.
GTAATAGCTTCATTCTAGGAGAGTATATCGTGTAATATAACTCTAGGAGATACACCATCTGTATATATAAAGATGCAAGCCATGATATGAGGAGAAGGAGAATCACATTACTTTTACATAATCCATATGATTATCTTATGGTAGGTAATCCAATGCACTTACTACTCTTAGCAAGCATCCGCATGTTAACTTTAAACAACTCATGCTTACAACTTATGAGATCCATTACTTTATCTAATCAAGGAGTATAACATGTGCTAGTATGTCCTGATTAATAATGTCCTATCTTATTAATCCTATGACTAGGACAAATTTAGACACTAATATAATTACATATAATGGAAATCTCACTATCATGATCTCGTCATGATTTCCTTCATGCTATTTAATGTATCAAGGGCTTCATTAATTTGATTTAAGATCGCCATCAATTCATAAAGAACATGAACATCATATTAACGAAAATGCCTTTTTATTAATCATAAAGATTTGGATAATAAGTGTTAAAGGTGATTACCTTTAGAGCACTTCTCTAACAATTTATGCAATTTATTTAAAATGTGTATATATATATATTTACACCTTAAAATAACATTTACAAATTTTATTAATATTAAAAATCTAAATTATAAATACATAATAAGCTATTTCTAAGTTAAACCCAAGATTAGGCTAAAAAAGCCTTTTTAAAAATTTTAGTATCTTTTTGAAAATAAATAATACAAATAATATTTATTTAATTATAGAATAAAAATGTTTATTCTCTAAGAAATGTGCATAATAATAACATATATGACACAATTACTGTATAAATATTTACACTTTAAATTTGTCAAAAGTCCCTCTATTAATTAGAGGTAAGATTGTGTACTACTTGACTTCTCCAGACCATACATATTAACGGAATTTATACTAGAACAAACTTTCTATTCTTATCACTTATTAATTTTATGAAAGCACAAGTTCGAAGTAGGTATGGAAATGAATCGAGCCGGTTTCAGGCTATGGTCTAACTGCTGGTATGCGTGCCTTGCTAAATCCCAAATCCAACTTCTTGAGACCCAAAATTTCTTAAAATTAAGAAGAAAAAAACAGTCATTTTATTTATGAATGTTATCTCTCGTACCAAATTAGGATTGAGCAGTCTTAGCTTGAGTTGAGCTTGAGATTCAATCAACTCAAACCTGACCTGTTTAATTTCAAGTATCAGAATTCACAAATCGAGACAGATCTTATGAAAAAAGTTCGCTAAAATCCTATACTATAACCTCAAACACCATAAGCTTATAAATTTTACCGTCCGTTTATATCACCAACTCCTTTAAACCCAAGTGTCATGGAATGTATCACTTCGGCATCTTTCTCGGTCTTGATTAATGGTGCTCCTACTCGATCTTTTAAAGCTGCTAAGGGAATTCGACAGGGAGATCCCCTTTCTCCATATATTTTTCTTCTCGTCATGGAAACCCTTAATGCTTTTATCGGGAATGCAACTCTTGCTAATCCCAGGTTCAGTTACCATTCCAAGTGTAAGACTCTCGGTATTACTAACCTATGTTTTGTAGATGATCTCCTCTTGTTTTGCAAGGCAGATTTGGAGTCTATTTGGACTTTTCTGCTTGCCCTCAGTCTCTTCAAACATCACTCTGGATTGCATATCAATTTGCTTAAAAGTCACTGTCTTTTGTCAAAGGGTGCGGCGTCTATGGCCCCCTCGATTTCTGCTGCCACGGGTATGATGTTGAAGGATCCCCCTCTTCTTTACCTTGGGCTTCCTGTGTCCACTAAACGGCTCTCCTATGCTGATTGTCTTCCCCTCCTTGAGAGGATTCAGTGGAGGATTAAATCTTGGGTTAACAAATCTCTGTCTTATACTGGTAAACTCCAGCTTATTAAGTCCGTCCTTAATTCCTTGCATGTCTACTGGAGTTCCCATAATTTTTTATCGCAAGGCATCATCAAAGAAATTGAACGGCTTCTTCGAACCTTCTTATGGAGTCATCCTAATGGCAATCGAGGTGCCTCTAAAGTGAAATGGTCTGATATTTGCTCTCCTAAGGCGGAAGGCGGATTGAATCTTATTCCTATTAAAATTGCTAATCGCTCCTTGATCCTTAAGCGCCTTTGGTGGATCCTAGAGGATAAGAAAACCTTGTGGATCCAATGGTTGCACACTTATTTCCTGAAAGGACATTCTATTTGGGCGCTTCAACCGAAAGCCAATTTCTCTTTTTTTCTCAACCAACTCTTGAAGCTAAGAGACGATATTAGCCATGAGACTTCTTGTATTATCAAGGATGGATGTTGGGTTTCTCTTTGGTATGATAATTGGGACAGTTGGGGTCCTTTAATCTCTTAGGTATCTCCTTCCCGAACTTCTCCACTATTTCCTCTCAAAACACGTATGATTTCATTTGTTGATGGGAGCTCGGGGAAATTCCCAAGAATTCTCTGTCATCTCCAACCTAGCTATTCTCCAACTCCTCAAGAATCTGACGCTTTCTTTTGGAAGGGGACTCCACTGCATAAGTTGACTAATCACTTCATTTGCAACAATTTGCATCTTCGCCGACCCCCTGTTCCCTGGGCACCCACGGTTTGAAGCAATCTTCTAACGCCCCGAATCTCCTTCATCTTCTGGTTAGCAATTCAGAATAAACTTGCGACTGCTGATCGTATTCCTTATGTGCAAATGGATCCTTCTTGCCCGATGTGTACCCTTCAAATGGAATCTTGCTCTCATCTTTTTTCAAGTGCCCTTTCACCTATTTGGAGAGCTGTTTGTAGCTTATGTTGTTGGACGGATCCTGGGTCCGAACTTTTGCCTATCACTAGTTTTTTGTCTTCTACTGCAGGTTCCAACAAACCTGTCCAACTTATTGTTTTGGGGGTCTGTTTATATTCTCTTTGGCGAGAGCGAAACTCTCGACGCTTCCAGAGTACCTCTTCTACGAAGGAGAGTTTTATCTGCTTAATTATGTCTGATGTTTGGGCATTAGTTTTGACTAAGAAGGTTCCCTGTAGCTCTAATGTTTGTCATGCCTTACGGCTATAGTTGCTGGAGGGGGGTTCTTTTTAGGCTCCTTTTGTTGTGGTAGCTGATTTCTTTCTTGCTGGTTCTCCTTTTGTGTTGTATATAACGGGTTTTCCCTTTTGATGACCTTGTAAATTTTTTCTCTATTTATACTAATTTCCTTTTTCAAAAAAAAAATCAAATCTAAAAAAAAATCAGTTAATTTTAATTCCAATTAAATAATTGGGAAATTATGCTCAATTGGAGTTTCCATAAACATGAAGATACTTGAATTCTTTTTCCACAATGTTTAATGATTCAATAGTCAAGGGTCACGGTTTGGCACGGAAACTACTACTGATTTGGACTTAAACGAAAATGATTTTTCTGACAGACAATCTACCGCTGGATTGGGGACAAGATCCTCTGTCCAATATTACTCTGTCTTATTTTGTCTCATGTAATCTTAGCCATTTATTTTACGGGGTCCACGCGAGGTCCACGCGGAACCCACGCAGAATCTACATAAATAAATGGCTGAGATTCATTGGATACAATAAGACACCATAATATTGGACAGGAGATCTGGACTCGCTGGATTGGGATAATACAGCAGATTATGATTATACTTATTCTACTAAAGCATTTTTAAAATTTATTATATTGGATGAGTGAATTAAAAAAAATACATAAAGGGATTATCTTGATAATCAAGTACTAAAATTTCCATATTTTTAATTTATTAAATAATAATTTTTAAAGTGGTATATATAACTATGTCGGATCATTCACATTAAACAAATTTAATATCAGATTTTTTAAAAAATTGAAATTTTAGAGTAATATTTAAAAATTCAGGCTAATATTATAAAATTAAGTGAATTTTAAGAATTTGTCATAATTAAACATTTTTAATTGAAAAATTAGTAAGCTTGACGAAAGGATTTAACTCATACATATTCAACAATATAAATATTATAATGAAAAATAAAATTAAGATAAATGAATCAAAAAAAGCTTAGGTGGTTTGGGCATGAGCGTAGGATGCCCTCTAATGCTCAGGTACGACGCTATGAGATAATAAACCTTAGTGGCTACAAAAGGAGAAAAGGAAGGCCTTATAAGACCTGAAGGAAAGTGATCAAGAAAGATATGTCAGAATTGGCCCTCACTGAGGCAGTTGCTAGAATTAGAAAAGTCTGACGTGATAGGATAAGGGTAAACCATACTTTTTAGAGTCCTCATACCTCATACTTACCACATAGGAAGTCAAACCCAAATGACCTTTATGCCTTTGCGAGTGAGGAGCTCAATGAAGACCCCTAGCACAACGAACGACGAAAAGAGCCGATCTTTACAGGGTGTAAGGTACTAGCAGATATGGTCAAACATCAGGTATGTCCTTATATATTGTCTTGTAATTCTATTTACTTAAATTTTCTGCATGCTAGTTTTTTTGTCTATTAACCTGTATCACTATTTTCCTGTTGCATTTGCATTGTGGGTCTATCAGAAATAGCCTCTCTACTATATAGGGATAAGGCTGCGTACTATCAAATCTCTTCAGATTCTGCTTCACTGTGAAATTTCGAACTGAGTATAATGCTGATGATGAATATGAAAATTAATACAAAAAAAGAGAACCACAAAATGAATTGCTTGATAGGCATTTGCTGGTAGATATCAAGAAATTGTTTTCCAGCAAGAACATCACCAATTAATTTTTTTGATAGTACAAGATAATTAATGCGTGGAAAAGTAAAAAACTTTGACTTTTCGAGAACCAGTTGTCACTTGTTCGTACTATTAATGGAATAAAGCCAAATTAATGATCTATAATTAAATAAAATTGATCAAATTATGTTTTTATTTAACAAGTTAATAATCTATAATTAAATAAAATTGATCAAATTAATATTTATAAAGTTTAATTTAAATTGAAATCGATTAAAACAAAATTTAAATATGATTTGAAATTCGATTATAGTAGACCTAAGCAGTTAATTTTAAGCTAGATCAAATCGTATCTATTTAAAGTCAAGCCTAGTTAGCATTCTTATGACTAACCTATTATTTTTAAAATGATTAAGGTGAAAATAATCACAATTATTAATTTAAACATGGAATATTTGTACTTATTAAGTATATATACTAAGGATGAACGGGATGGATGACCACGAAATCCATCCCGTTCGTCCATTTTATCTGACGGCTTATATTTGTTTCTTCTCTCTTTTTTGCATTTTTTCCTCCATATTTGTTTCTCTTCTCTCGTGTTCTTACTCAATATGCTTATTAACCTGTTTCTGTACACGATCATTCTCCTCCATTAGCAACTTATAGACGTTAGGGTAAGATTTCTCTGTTTCTGTTCGATGTCTCCTCCCTCTCCGTTTCTGTTCGATGTCTCCTTATCTCTACTTGTTTCTGACAGAACAAATTCTACGCAGGTGTCTACCATCCACTACATGACAAGCTTTCTGGATGCGATCATTCTCCTCCATTAGCAACTTATAGACGCTTAAAATAACGATAGCCGTAGGGTAAGATCTCTTTGTTTCTGTTCGATGTCTCCTTATCTCTACTTATTTCTGAAGGAACAAATTCTATGCAGGTGTCTACGATCCACTAGATGACAAGCTTTCCACTAGAAGAGATTGCTCTGAGCTGCGGCGAAGAAAAAGAAATGCTCGACCTGTGAGTGTTGTTCATTGTTATTTTCCAATATTCTGCTTTCTTTGTAAGTAAGGTATCTTTTCGTTATTCATCTACTTTTCTATCTCATCTATTCCATAAAGATCGAAGAAGCTAGCTGATCCACTTCTTGCGTTATCCTTTTTTCTTCACAATGGTAATGAAAATGGGATTATATCTTTTAAAGTTTAAGTCTTTAATTTATGTCTGCTTTATTTTCTCTCAGTACGTCTTCTCTTAAGTTTTATCATTTTCTATGCTTTTTCTTCCATCTTCTTCCATATTGCGCCCTTCTTCATGCTCTCCTTTATGCGTCTCTTTGATTTGTTGATCTAATCTTTGGTGGTCAGTCTCTTGATCTTTCCTTTGAATGCCCAATGAAGATCCTAGAGAGAGAAAGCTGAAGGAGAAAGTAAAGTGAGTCACTTCATAGTGAATTGTATCAGTAATTTTTCCTTCTTCTGTTCCTTTTTCTTTGGATTGGTGATTGATAAAGTTTCAAACTTTTGCAATTAGAAGCTTCTTTTTTCCCTGGGGTTGGGTGGGTTTTTTTTCCTCGATTATTGCAGTATGTGCATAGATGGGTCAACTGCATCAAGGAGCTACACTTTGGCGTCCGGTGTACTGTTATTTCTAAACTTTCCAAGCCAGATGGGTGACGTGATTGATTTTCTTTTCTACTTCATCATTTATGAGTTACTGTACCTGGTAGAAATTTTGTTTTATTGGGACGGACAAAGGACAGTTGCTTCTCATCTTTTTTGAAGCTAAGTGTATCTAAATAACAACTTTGAGTTCTTATAGGTTTCTGTGTGATTTAAGATTTATAGTTTTAAGTGAGTTAATCTAACATCAAAGTGCCTGGTGGCTGATTGTAGCTTATTTTCTGGTTGCTGTTTTTTCAATATTTTCTGGTCACTGTTCTATCATAAATTTAGTCATTGCTTAGGTTTAGGCTGAATTGTTGAGAGTTAAAATGTCCATGGTACTAGAATTTAACTGATGTCGTTGAGGATGGTAATCGGGATCAGCTATCTGATGGCTTGGTTTGTTTCTTTTCCCAGTTGTTTCCATGCAATTTTTGTGAAGCTACTTTTTTTTCTGTTGATGTTATGTAAAATGGATGGAAGCTTTCGGAAACTCCTTCCTTTGTTGGACCAATGGTGGTTGACAAATAAAATCCCTTTATGTTTTGATAATAATAAAATGTATAGAAATGATTAAGAAATTATTTCAGGGATTTGGATTACAACTCAAATTAAAGGATTAATACAAATCAATTATCGACAATGTGCAAATCAAGATAGAAACATATCTTAATCGTGTAAGAGATAAGCAACGGGCAGATTGTGATTGAAGATAACAAACAAAGATCGAAGATTATCTGAAATATATCCGTTGGAGCCAGCACTAGTCGATTATTATGTCACAAGTCGACTGATAATTATCATATCTGTTATGTAGGGTTTAAACAAGTCGACCAGAATATTGTAAGTCGATTAAAAACAACAGACCTGTAAGTTGGATAATTGGATTAGTCGACTATTCGAAGAGCGGAGCTGAAAATCTTATGAAAAACGTAAGTGCTAGTCGACTGATGTTTTAGAGACAAGTTGACTATAATGCACTAGTCGACTATTACACCTTGACTAGTCGACTATCAGTACAACTGAAAATAATCTGACGAAGTCAATTAATATCAAACGGTACAAAAATCATTCTACAACGGCTATGAGCAATCCAGAACGACTAGAAGAAGATCGACAGCGTCTATAATCATCTGGAAGCCTGTAAATAAAAAGAGGAACATCGAAGGATCAATTACACAAGTCCAAATAGAAGAAAAGTCATATTGTTCCATATTTGCTATCAATTTTGCTCTTAGCTTGTCCTTAATTCAACTCGGCTGTACTAAGCATTATCATTTCACTTTTCTGTCATTGTTATTGTGAGTTGAGTGATTAGTGAAAAATCACTGGTGTGGTAGGATTTGTGCCGAAAAATAGATCGATTGTGAGGTGTAGCTTGAGCCGGAAATCAAGTGATGTTGTAAAAGTTCACACTGAACTAAAAAGTGTGTAGT
>JAOTAX010005873.1:0-13145 GCA_025629825.1 Erythroxylum guanchezii
CGAATTGTGAAAGCTCGATGTAAGAAACCAATTTAAGCACAAAAAAGCATCAGTAGGAGTCAACAAGTGCATAAACAATTATGAAAGTGAGGCCAATTAATAATATAAACTTGGGCTCAATCAGAATGTATGCTAAGCTTAGAAGAAGGCTAAGAAGTTGGAAAAGTTGGATAATCCATGATCATGGGAATTGGGTTGCTTCCTATGAACGCGGGAAGGCTCTTCAGAAACTTTCTGGAGCCTTAACCTATGATTGTGGGAATGGGCCTATTTCCCATGAGTATGGGAAGGTTTTCTAGAAATCTTTTGGAGCCTTGATCGTCAATAGAAGATTTTAAAAACTCTCTTTTCTTTCTTCTTTCTTCATTTTCTCACTCTCTCTCTCTGTGCAACCAATTCTCACTAACCCTAGCTTCAAAATTTTTTCCTCTTTCTCCCAAACCTTGTTATTTTTTCCATTTTTGCCATCATTAATCACTTCTTTTACCCTTATTTCACATTACCCATTCAAGAATACAAGGATTTGGTGAGTTTTTATTTCTTTCGCTCTCTAAAAAGTGCTCACCTCTATTTTGCATATTTTTTCTTGTCGCCCAAAAATTCACCGAGATGTAGAACATTGAAGTCCCCTCTCCTACGCCCTCACCACCGCAATCTCCATGAGCCTTCTTACCCTTCACTTTTTATATTGTTTTATTTACTCTGTTAGTTGTGTTATTTGTTTGCTCCATTGATGTTATGTTTTGATGCTTTGATTTTCTTTTGTGGTTGCCTTATCATATTAAGGACAATTTTCTATTTGCATTTGTTAATTAGGATGCATGTTTTAGGCATATTAGGTTGATGTTTTATGTTGTTTTGTGTTAAGCAATGGAACCATACTTGAATCATTTTGAAGTGTTTTTCCATGAGATTCTGTCATGCTAGTTGGAATGAGATTGAATGCATGCTTGAACTCGGATTAGGCTAGTTGAGTAGGGAGTGAATCATGTTAAGTAATCAAAAGTAGTTGGTTGCATAAGCTTACTCAAAATGTGACACTTGAGTAATGAGGTAGTGTAGAGATATATAATGAATTTTCATTTGAGCCAATGTGAGGATTGAGCTTATATGACTCCATCTATAGTCATCTTATTTCTTTGAGTGTGTGATGCCCCTTTAGGTTACTACCTTCAAAACTTGCTTTGAATCGGTTTGAGTATACTGGATGCATGCTTAATAAAAATGATTAAGGCCCTTTTTATGGTAACCTTTGGCTTAAATGACCTACCCTTGTTATTATCCCTTATTAGCCCCATTGAGCCTTAACCCTTTTGTTTTTTAAAAACACCTCATATTTCAAAACCCAAAACCTCATTAGCCTACCCATTCACAAGCTTAGTAAAGCATTAAGTGATGCGCTAGTTTGGGATTTTTGGTAAAAAAAATTTCTTTCCGAGATGAGTTGAGTTATACTTCTACTCTTCGATCACATTGTATCTAATTACTATTTTGTTTGTTGTTTCTTCAATTATATAAAAATTTTAAAAAAAGATAATAAAAGAGAAGAAAAGAAAAAAAGAAAAGAGAAAAAGAAAAGAAAAAGGAAGAACGTTTTGGTAGCATCAATAAGTGTGAAGTAGTAGTATATTTACATTTGTATATCTTAGAATATATTTTGCATCCCTTTTTTCACTTATTACTTTATGCATGCTTGTGTTAAACCCTTTACCTCTTTTAACCCACCTTAACCTTTACCATATTACAACCCGAAACAAGCCCTTTTGATCTATTTATGCATCTAATCATTGTAGAGGAGAATTGGTATATTACCAAGCCTATGGTAATGTAGTTTCCCATAGGGAGCTTGAGTGAAACACTAACCATCAAACAATTAAGAGAAATGAGTGAAACCATGAAGAAGATTCATTATGTGTTTATACTTATCTTTAAGTAATGGTTCCATAAATTGAGTTAGCTTATGTAAACTAATGAAAAGTAGTCATGATATGTGTAATAGCTTCATACTTGAGATGGCTAAGCTTTGAGGGATTGCATGTTTTGATCTTTATGAAAATGAAGTGTTGGAATTGATTGGTTGTGTTTGATTTTGCTTAAGGACAAACAAGGATTTAAGTGTGGTGAAGTTGATAGTTATGCATTAGTGTGTGTTTTTCTAAGCATTTGGTATTTTTTTGTTGCATGATATGTTAGTATTATTGTGTTTTAGGAGTTGTTTGCATGTTTTTATTCAGTTTGATCTTTATGATCGTTCTTTTGTGTTTGATGTTGGTTTAGGGTAATAATTGCTCATTTTGGTGTAGGAATGGAGGGTGGACACCTTTGTGATTAAGCTAAGGACCAAGAGAAGAGAAAAGAAGTGGAGCTGCTGAAGAACAAGAACCCACAACCGTGGGAAAGGGCATGTTTCCCATGATTGTGGGAAATCTATGGACAAAGTTTCTGTCACATTAACCCACGATCGTGGGAATCACAAGGATTATTCCCACGATTGTAGGATGCTTAGCTCGAGCAGTCATGTGTTCACTTATTTTTTTATGGTTTTATGATACATAATGACATAAAATCCTGATAGCCGCCAGAGGTCATGGAACTTGCTTCCTGGAGCTAAAAGACGGATTGAGAGCCCAGAGATAAGGGGAGATTCAAGGTTTCATTCCTAATTAGGCAAAGAGCACTCTGTCATCCAGATTTTCCAGATTGGGCAAAGAAGAGGAGGAGCTACCCTGTCTAATGTTATTTCAATTTCTCTCTTTTAGTATGTTTATCATGGATTATTTGATTGTTGGGGATGTTGTGAACCTTTTGTTATTAATTTAATGATATACATGTTTGTGTTATTTATTGTGCTTAAAACATGCAATAAATCGAGAGAGCAAGCTTGGTAATCTTTGTTAATTGTACAATGAGAGTTGACAATTAATAAACCTATAAATAACAAGTTATTGATTTATTAGGAAGAGATTTCAATAGATCAATACACTGCCTACAAGATAGCTTCATATCTAGTTGAATGTTTAGGAAAGGCTTAGCATATCGAGAGATCCCAAAGTTAATTCTAATTTATTTAACTAGTGACATTTAGTTACACCTTGAGAGAGGGTAGCTAGAATTTTAGGAAATCTTAGGCCAAACATAAATTGAATCAAATAATCAGAGGGGAGCAAACAACGATAATGACAAGTTCTAATGTTTAATCTTAAGTTTCTCCAAGTCCTAGTTTATAATTTTAGTTAAGGTTACATTGTTCCTATTACTATTAGTTTGTCTTTATTTTACTTATTTTTTAAAATTTGTTTTAAACGATTTCTTAAACAAAAAAAAACCTAGATTAAATGGTCCCTAAGCACAATCCTCATAGGATCGACATCTGCTTTCAACTACAAGTACAACCCGTATACTTGAAGTTTTAAGCATAAGACTAGTAGTGTGTTCTGCATTTAACAATCGTAGGCTGTTGTTTTGGCTCGAATATCTTCCAAAACTCCTCTGTTCTTCGATATTGACCTTGAAACACTAAAAAACACATCAAGATACCTCAAAAACATAATATTTAAGCTTAAAAGCTTATACTAACCCATAAAACAACAAACTAACACAATTCTAACCTAAACACATACTAAATGATCATATTAATGGATAAACACTTATCAAATTATGCCCTAAAACACGATGCAATTTACACTTATCATAGAAGGAGTAGGATTGGCTAGAGTAAAGAAGGGTTTATGAAATCTTACTCTTCTTGTTTGCTCCCCCTCACTCGAGGAATTTTTACTTCTTTTTCTTCTTCTTCTTTGTTATTCCCTTCCTCTTCTTTCTTTTTTTTCTTCTTCTTCTCCACTAGAGTTAGATACAAATTGTTCTTCAGTTGAGGGTTCATTGCTTTAAGAGGAAGAGTCTGAGTCTAATTCTAGGGATAACATAACCAAAATTTTCCTTTTTTTTTCCTTTAGAGTTTCCTAAAAGTGTGTTCCTGAAGTTTGGGGCTTAGAGGAAATAGAGATAGGCTTAGTGGGAGTGTTCAAAGAGCTACTATTGGAGATAGAGAAGAAGACTTAGAAATGAGAGTTTGTTCATGGATGGAAGTTTAAAGGACGACCTTCTTCTATCCCTTTGACTTAATTCTTTCCATTGAGCTTAGAGGAAAAATAGAGAGAAGGTAGAAAGTTTAGAAGCAGAAAGGAAAACATAGAGAACGCAGAAAGTTTGTGTTGGACCCCGTTTTCGAAGCCTAACCTCTTACTCTGACAGTATACTATGTTGGACCCCATTTCAAGAGCCCAATGCTTGCTCTGATACCACACATGTTAGACCCTATTTCTGGAGCCTAACTCTTGCTGAATTATGAAACATGAGCATATTACCCTATAGGGTTATATCAATATACCCTCATTAACCATCATCCCACAAGGGTGGCATGCCCCGCTAGTCAAACACCAAATCACACAATGACTTCTTCAGAACAATTGTAGCTCTATGTCTCTAGTTTATTTTGAAATATGAACCACCTCATTCGGAGCTTTATAGCTTAAGATATGCTTAAAAATCTAAGGCACGTTCATAACCCAGTTATGCCTATCTAACCGATCCCTCATTTTCTTTTTCATCAATCTTTTTCAAATCAATACGAAAAACTACCACTTTTATGGATAGATAGAAAAATGTGTTCGGAATCCATTGCTTCAAGAATCACTTAATTTGGAGGTTGGGTTATGAAGTTATGGCCAAAAGAATCAAGCATGCTCATGTCCTCAATCATGTTGTACCTATCTCGGGACAATTGACATAACTTTCACTAGGGATATCAGATTGAGTTCATTCTTAGACGGTTGGAAAGAAGACTTCTAGATATACAACTTTTGTGAAGACTCAAAAGTGAGATTTTGTCATCTAGAGGGTCAAAACACACAGCTGTGTTAAATCACACGGGCAGCCAGTGTGACCCACGAGTCCGGTGATTGCTCTCCATCAAGAATACACGGCCAGTGTGAATATACACGGCCTAGCCATGTAACCTTCGGGTATAATGAAAATTTTCACTCTTTAAAACCCCTCCAATGGATTCTAAATCCATCCTATCATCCCTTTTACTCATAATCTTCCCTAATTCAACAATCCTAGTGGATATTACTACATTACTCTAGTTATTCGGGATACACATCCTATGCAACATCACCTACTCAAACGATCATATCTCTCAACTCCGATATCCAAAAATTGTATACTTTATATTGTTGGAAAGCTAGAAAGACAAGCTACAATTTCTATGAAGACAATTTGGTCAAATTAATCTTAAATTAGTGTAGTTTTTTCTTTGAGTTCAGAACACAATTTCTACACCTATGAAAACTTGAAAATTTGCACCATACAAACTTAGAGTGTCATGAGTATAACCATTCAACTACCAATATTATTTCATTGAATTCTCTAATCTCCACTCATTTGACTCATCACTTATAACTAATTCTCATCATTCACAAAATTCCTCTCTTTCTTTTCCATAATATCTCACTTATATACATAACAATAGTTCATGTTCCAGATCCATCATTTCAAGTTAATAACATCAAGTATACCTAATTCCAACTCAACATCATCCAAACACAATTCATATTTTATTAACATCATAAAGTAAATGTTTACAAAGCTTTGATGGCATCTCATGCCACAATACATCATTTCGCAAAATCCCCCAATACACAAGATACTTGAATGGTAATTCCTCAAAATACAACTACAACCTTGTTTGACATAAATTACTCCAAAACAAAACAAAACATGCAAATTTGAAGTGATGCCTTGACTCACTTTCACTCGATCTCATTCTTTTCACCTAAGGATGGGACAGAAAGTGGGGGTGAGCTTAAAACTCGTAGGTAACAAATTTATAACCGAGAAACAAGCAAAATTTATTTCCATTGTAAAATTCACATTGAAATCCATGTAACACATATTTTTCCCAAATTCACAACTTATCAAGCAATTCATAAGCATCATAAATCATGAATTCATCAAACTTGTCACAAATCATAAAAACATAAGCACATTAGAAATGGTTTGGGTAGGTCCATAAACAGAACGTTCTAACACAATTCCATAAAATGGTCTTGTGTAACTGTGAGCAGAACGTACTATCACAATCCCATATAATGGATTTGCATAGCCGTGAACTTAGGAGAGTCTGTGAAGGAGCTTCATGCCACTAGCGGGCAGGCGGGAGAAGCTTTAGTCAAAGTGCACTTGACATATAGAACGAACCAAACCAAACCCACATAACATGTAATTCATGACTTGAAAACAGATTGCCCAAAATGGCAACATTTTGGAAACTTGTTTTTCATGAACATGCAATTTTTCGAAATTTCATTTAGCAATTCACAATTCATCATCAAAATTTTATACACAAACATGTAACACTTTCTCAAATCAATCAAATGCAATAAAAGCAATATTTAATTGAAATCCTTTTATTTTCTTGATTTGGAAAAAGAAACCTTAGTGGCTCATTACTCAATTATAAACATGAAACCCACCTTAATTTCCTTGCTTGAAAACCTTGCTCAAAAAGCCTCTACTCTTACCCCTCTTGCCTCTCTCTTGATCTCCTTCATCAATGGCAAAATTCCCAAATCAATAAGAATTCCAATTGAGAAATCCATAAGACATATTCACTAAAATTGATCTTAGAATTCTTAAAACCATACATTTCTTAAGCTATATGAACCAAAACCCTTTCAAAAAATCCAAAAGATTTAACACAAACTTACCTTGAATCTTCACCAAAAGAAGAGTTTCTTGGCTTGAATGAGAGCTCTAATCCTCCTCTTTTTTCTTCCCTTCTTGAACAACTTGAAAATCCCTCTTGAAAACCAAGAAATGATGAAACCCTAGCTTTTCCTTCTTCCTTTCTTTCAAAACCGAACCCTCTCCTTACTTCTCTCTTCTCTTTGTTTTTTCTTTCTCAATTTCGTACTTACTTCTTCCTTAAAAGCAAGCCCACACTTCTTATTTCAATTTTACCATTAATGATTGCACAAAGACCCTTCTACCCTTCCTTACATGCTTTGTAACTTAAATGGCTTAAGTGATCTTCCCAAAAAGCCCTCATACAATCTATTATTCCTTTTGGATAATGGATTAACCTATCAGCTAATTGTAAACACTTGTTTGTAGGTCTTAACTATCCTAGATCCAATTTCTTATAAATAGAGTGAGGCATAAGGTTTATGCTCGCTCCAAGATCAAGCATACCCTTAACCTTGTTACCATTACCTATTAATACTTTCACGATAAAACATCCTAGGTCTTTTAGTTTGAGGTGTAAATGTTACTGCAGAATTGCACTTGCTACTTCCAAAAGCAACACCTTTTTGTTAGGCTCAAACTTTCATTTCTTGGCGCTTAGTTCCTTGAAGAACATTAAATAAGCCGAAATGTTCCTAATCACATCTAACAAGGGTAGATTAACACTGACCTTATAAAGCATGCTATATAGATAGGAAAACTGCTTATCTTGTTTCGATTCCTTAAGGTGGCTTGGATATGGAATTGGTGGTCGATAAGGATCTATCTCCTTGTGTAGTTTTTTTCCTTCATTATCCTTAATGTCATGCTTAAGCTGTTTACCTTTTTGAATGTGACTTGAAGAGTTTCTCCCATTGCTTTTCTCATTCTACTCTTCTTCTTCTTTGGTGAGGCTTTTCTTCTCTTGATTATCAATATCAAATAGCTCAGAAGGAAACTCAACATAATTGTCAATCGCTTTACCACTTCTCAGAACGGTAATTGTTTAGGCTTGCTTAAGTTGGCTGGGCAACCTTCCCTTTTGATTGTTATGCATTCGAGCTACAAGTTGCCTTACTTGAAACTCAATCCTCTTGTTCAAAGGAATTGAATCTCTTGTTGTTCATTTCTTGATTATGAGTTGTGACCTGAATGAATTCATTTAGGCTTTCCTCCAAAGAGGGCTTTCTAGGTAGGTTGTCAAATGAGGATTGCCCTGAGAAAAGTTTGGCCTCTCAAAATTCTGATATTGTGGATGGGGTTACATCGGTGGATTGTTGATCTTCCAAGAGAAATTGGGGTGGTTTCTCCATCCAAGGTTGTAGGTGTTCGAGTATGAATCATTTCGCTCCATTGGTTGAAAACCGTTAAGTGAGTTAACTTGTTCTTCCCTATCTACCAAAGGTTCATAAGAATATAAACAAACATTAGCTCCATGACTAAAAGTTACACATATGCCACACATCTTTTGATTGGACATTTTGGGGTAGTCTTGTAGTTAGCATCTTTGCATGCCTCGTCAACTCAATTAACTACAAAGCCAATTCTTGATTTGAGTTCACTTCATGAACTCCAACTCTTTTTCCCCTAACGCTCTTTTGTTGAGAATTGACCTCCAACATTTCGAAGATTTTATACATTTCAAAGATCATCCTCTATCCTACAGCTTGTCGTGCTGCATTATCTATGGTGTATTGGCACTGTTGCATCAACCCATCATAAAAGAATTGGTTTAGCATGTGTAGTGGAAAATGATGGTGTGGGCTTTGGATTAGCAAGAGTTTGAAGCATTCCCACACCTCATGGGATGACTCTCCCTCCATCTGAGTGAAGGTAGCCATCTTGGTATGTAACTTAGAGTTCTTTTGATGGGAATAGAATTTTCCCATAAATATGTTGTACACCTCCTCTCATGTAGTCAATGAGCTCGGTGGAAGAATCATCAACCACACTTTGGCCCGATCTTTTAATGTGTACGGCAAACATCTCATTCTGAGTTGATCTTCATCTAAGTCATCCAAAGGGAAGGTTTGGAGAGTGATATAAAATTCCCAAATAAAGTTCAATGGGTCTTCATTGGCAACCCCATAAAAAAGATGGCAGTATGTTGTGGTGGATGCTCTTCAGTTCATAGTTTTTGGTTGCCTCTACCAAACAGATGCATAAAGTGGTAGTACCGATCATAGGTCTGGCATACTCTTCATCATTAACTGCCTTTCACCCATCTTTTGGTTATTAAATTAATCTTCACACTTAGGTTCCTCGCAATCGTCTTCAAAGTCCCCTTGAGGTCTTCGTATTCAATGTATGTTATCAATGAAAGGAACAAGTTCACTATCTAGAGATTTCCTTCTTAGCATAAACTAAACGAGTTCACTTTTAGAGACCTCTTACTAGCTTCAACTAACTAAAGTACATGTTAAATTAATAACAAAGCATATAGTAAAACGTGTTAATAAAAAAAGACAGTACTAAATTAATAACAAAAATTAACAAAACACATTAATAAAATAACACAATAAAACATGCATGTATGAACAAACATAAACAATCCAAATCACTTAGCAAACAAAAACAATCAAAATTAATTCAAGTTTAAACGTTAAACACCTCCCCGACAATAGCACCAAAAACTTGTTTTGCTCAAAAAGTTCTAAAATTACCTAGACCATCCTACTCACAATTATACAAGGTAGTTGTAGTGATTACCCAAAATCGTCTCCTACGGAGGTGAAATTGGTTAACTTAAATTAATTTTAAACAAAAACAAAAATAAATACAATCCTAAACACACTATCTCGATTGTTAAGTAAAAGACTTTAAAGAAAATCACACAATTGAACTCAAAAGTAAACTAATTCAATCGAAAGCAAAAACAAATAGATTAATCGAAATGCAAGACTTTTGAGAATTAATTTCACTAATTTAATCTCTTATACATGATTAAGGGAAATGATTGGTTAGTTGTCTTACTAAAATTAATAGTTGGGTTTTAAATTAACTCGAATAATAAACTAATCTAACTTTCCTATTTAACAAGCTATTATCTGAATTAATTATGAAAATCCGACTACTAATTACCTCTTAAGTTAATATATTTCTAGTTCTTAACCTAAGCGTATATACTTTCTCATTCTGTATTAAACTTTTTCTCTTGATCCTTTGTTTAATACTAAAATGATGCAAGGTTTGGTCGTGCCATTACACCCATTCAGTTTAAATACCACAGCAATTAACAAGACAACTAAATCGTAGCTCATTCATGCATAGTTGATTAAAATAGTTACATCAATCCTAAAAAAAAAGGATTAAGCTCATCATAGCATAAATGTGATTCATCATTCTCAAATACTTAGATCCCATCTTTATCAGTAGAAGAAAAGTATTCAACCAACAAACCAAGTAAATAACCAAATTAACTATGAAAAGAAAACAAGTAACAGTCGGCTAAGCTATAAAAGTAACAAGTCCAGTAAACAACAAGAAACAATGCAACGGTTGATAAACAGAGTAAGCAAACAGAGATCGGGTGAGTGAGATGCGATGGTCTCCTATCCCTCTCAAGCTTCTCACAATAGCTCTCACTTTCTGCTTCAGCTTGTTCCCACCAAATGGTCGAAGGCTTGTTTCTACTTCCAGCTCTCTGCCTTGTTTCTCTCTTTTTCATCAACTCTCTCTATTCTATTATTTTTCTTCCTTTCTTTCTTTCTATTTCCTCTCTGTCTGCGAATGTGTCTGAGTGTAGAGAATGAAGAGTGAATGGAATGAATGATGTCGCCGCTACCCACTTATCCTTTCTATTTGTAGCCTTGTCTAGGACTAGGTTTTCATACCCCTTCAACCAACAGCTGCCGCGTAATAAGATAATGGATGTTTTACACCTTAAAATAGTGTGTAACATAGGACCTTGGATCCATAATTACCAATCTTAAGTATGGTATAGAAGACTTAAAAGAATAAAATAAAATAAAAAGGAAATTGATTTCAAAATTCACTTCTTTTTCTCTTTGGATTTTATAAAGTTCCATTTCATGATTCACTATCACTTTAGAAATCAAATTAATGTTTTGAACCGATCATCAAATAGAGAAAAGAACGCAACAAAAAGAAAAAGAAACAAGATTAAAAAAAAAGTCATTAATCTATAATCCTCAAATATTTTCAAAATCCTAATATAATATTACATAACAAAAAATTACCTTAACATCATTTTTTCATATAACATTTACGTCATTAAACTCTCAATCTGTTATCCAATCTAATACAAAAATCTCCTAAATATTTTCTAAAACTCGAACATAAAGCACTGATATTTCTTGCAATTAAAATAATATTAACAAAAAATTATGTGCACTATGTTTTCCCTTACGTAAAGATAGAAAAAGCTTCAACACCTTTTATCAAATTTTGAATTTTAGGTTCAAAAGAATCTATTCTCGCAACCTCTTAATGCCAAATCGATCAACCTATGTGTGACTGATGCTGTGAATCACAGCTCTCTAAAACAATCCACCAACTTTAGACTTGGAGTTAGTGATGGATTAAGAAAATCTTCTTGTCACCACTTTAAACATATGCAGCTTTATTTTAAAGTAAATTTGGTTTAGTTTTTTATTAAATAAGATATTAATGATTTAATTTAATTAAATTCTCACTATAAGAAATTGTATTTTTAGTGGAAGTAAAAGTTGTCACTAAAAGCAGTAATATTAGTCACTATTATTAATAATGTCCAATTTTTGAAGTCATCACCTACCGTCACAAATACCTCCGTCACTAATGAAATAGTGACTAATTTAAGATATGGTCACAATTATGAATCACTTTTGTGACACAAATACTGACACTAAAACTTGTGAAATTTGTGACAAAACTATATAGTCACAATGACTTTACATGTTTGTGACAAGTTTATCATCACAAATAATATAAAGTAGTGACGAATTAAGTTGTAACAATATTTCATTTTATTATGAAAAAAGTACCGACACTAAAACTTATGGAATATGTGACAAAATTGTATGGTCACAATAACTTTACATATTTATGACAAATTTGTTGACACAAATAATATAAAGTAGTGACAAATAAAATTGTAACAACACTTCATTTTATTGTGACAATATTATCGCCACTAAAATAATTGAAAATAGTGACAAAATATTTGTCACTCGTGCTTTTTTTATCAGTGTCCATTACTTCTTGGTCACTAATATTTTAAGGAAAAAGTATCAACATCATTTTGTCATAAAAATGAAAAATTGTTCTTAAAAAAATATTGTCACTAATGTGTTTATTACTGTCACAAATAAAAATATCAATTCAACAATAAAATTGCATTATTAGTAAAAAAAAATTACAGTGATCATATTATCTAACATATTTCGGCACAAATATGAAAGTTGTATGTTACAATAATGTTGTCACTAAATAAAGATTATATGTCACAATAAATTTATTACTAATCATGTTTGTCATATCCTTTGGGCAATCTTCCTTCACATCCTCTCTAGCTGTACGCCTTTTGCAGGGATCTTTAAACAAAGTGACTGCATATCTAGAAATATAGGGCAGGACCAATGAGAAATTGAAAGCATACATGAACTTGTACAAAAGAAAGGACAAAATAATACAAGACTAAACCCACTGCAAACAGTACTGACCGTAATAAGGTTGATTGCATCATTACTTGCAGATGGTATTAGGACATAAAGGGTTACACCAGCAAACTGCAATAGAATAACATCCAAAGTCATCTTACATTTTATTCATTCAAAATATATAGACTGTAAATACAAAAGTAGCTAGAATTCTTAAAATAGCATGCATTTGTTTTTTAGTTTATCGTTCTGTCAACGTTGGAATTTAATTCAGCCCCAACTGAAAAGGGAAGCAACTCCAAGATCAACTTGTGCTTGTTCATCTTGGAACTATTACTAAGGACGGGCTCATTTCTGAAGAACATTGATTAACTGGATCCAAATGTAGCAGAAAATTCTCTATAAGCTGATTCTTTTGACACTTGCTTTGGCCTCTACTGATCAGGATGGTTCATGTACCTATTGCAGTAACACAAGGTGAAAAAGAACATTCAGTGGTTGCACCAAGATTGTTTCTTTACTAAAAAAGTCTAATTTAGGACAAAAATTTTATAATTTAGGACAAGAATCCTGATACTGCAATGCAAAAACCATGTGGTATACCTAT
Source organism: Erythroxylum guanchezii (assembly GCA_025629825.1). Taxonomy (NCBI): domain Eukaryota; kingdom Viridiplantae; phylum Streptophyta; class Magnoliopsida; order Malpighiales; family Erythroxylaceae; genus Erythroxylum; species Erythroxylum guanchezii. Next base: position 12,994 of record JAOTAX010005873.1, read on the forward strand.
CAATATCTAGTCTGCTAAGTAGATATGGGCCTTGCTTTGTCTTCAAGAGCTCAAGCTGAACAGCTAGCAAATTCGGTGCTATAACCTCTCCTAATGATGCATTAATGGCCACAAAGCACTTTTCAACAATAAACGAACCAGATGAGTGCATC
>JAOTAX010005890.1:0-13144 GCA_025629825.1 Erythroxylum guanchezii
CTGAAACTATTTCTAGATATTTTATTATTATCAAAACATAAAGGGATTTAATTTGTCAACCACCATTGGTCCAACACCCCTAACAACTCTTTTTAATTCCCCATTTCTCTTTCCTTCTTGTCTCAAGAAAATCGTAAAATTTTGACCCAAACATGTCCACATTGGTCCTGCATTAGTTAGTTACTCCACAAACACATATTTCTTACACAAAAAAATATCGTTAACTTAAGGAAAAGATAGGTCTATTATATATATATATATATATATATTTCATGTTTTTAAGTAAAAATTATTGCTAATATAGGTATATAGCATAGGTCCATGTTGCTCCCTTATTGTCTTCGTAGCTCTTCTATCACGCATCCAAGAGTTCATCTTTAGAACTCAGGTCTAAAGGCTATATATATAGGTTCATATTTGGGTTATTTTCCTTTATCTATCAAGTTGTCTAAAAATTAAAAGGGAATAGGGACTAACAAAGGGTCATATTTGATTCATGTTCTTAAAATAAGTCTTTGTTCACCAAAAATCACTCTAAAGCTTCTCCAACTTGGCTATAACATGCCAAAATTCATTATTTATTCTTTAAGGAGCTAAAACAAGGCTTGTAAAAAAAATATAAGTCACTTTAAGTAATAAATCCGAAATAAATCATCTAGATGTAAGTCAAATTATCTACCCTTTTATTAAACCATTAATGAACCCCTTTAAGCCTTATATCAAAATTTGGACTTTTCTTATATCACTTTTAAAAGAACTTCGAGACTAAAAAAGCAAGTAATTATTACCTAATTCATAATTAGTATAGCTTTTTCTTATGATTGGATGTGGTTATTAGGTATGATATGCAATGAAATAAGTATATGGGAAATGGTGGAGTGTATAAAGTGGCTATATAAAAGGGAAATTCAAGTTAAATTAAAAAAGAGTGAAAAAAAGAAAAAATAAGAAGAGAAAAAGAAAAAGAAGTGTTGAAAATTGATTGGTATGGATTCTTGAAAAGAATAAAGGAAAAAGGGTTGGTGTAAAAACATGAAGAGCTAGTAAAGTAAAGTACTTGCTTTTACCCTACTAATTATGAATATTTTTATCCCTCCTATCGACTTCCTTTGTTTAATCTATTTATTAGGCCCATTATAACCATTTTCAAATGTTTTTTTTCTTATATGTATCTATTTGAGTAGTGGAGATTAGATGATTTTCATGCTTATGCTAAGTTCAACTTTAGAAGAAGTTAATGAGTGAACCTTACTCAAATTCCAAACACTTACGTGAATGAGTGATACCTTATGAGGAAATTTTTAAGTCAAAGTGTTTGAGCTCAAGGAAGGATGTAGAATAGTGTCTGTATTGTTTTGTTTTTGTAGTGATTTACTTAAGAAATACCATATGTTTAAATTTTTAATTTCAATTTAGACTTGAATGTGTATATCTTATGTTATTGAATTTGAAGTTTACTAAAAGGCGTGGATTGAAATTTTAGGTATCATTCTAGTTAACCCTAAAAGATTATAACTCCTCCACTAGGGATAAGTAGGGGTTTAAAGGCTTGTGGTATTTACTAAATGCCACCATATTCCTATGAAAGTGGAATTTTTTTTTTCTTGTTTTAGTTAGTAGTATTTAGTTAGTTAAGGTCTTCTTGTTGATAATTACTTAAGGACAAGCAATGAGTTAAGTGTAGAGAATTTGATAGGTTTATATTTTATATATTACTAAAGGTTAAATTACTTTTAATTTTGCATCTTTATAACCATGTTTCATATGGATTATATGATATTTCCTATATTTAGTTCAATATCTTGTAGGTGGTTATTTTAAGAAGAAATTTTATAATTGAGTGCAACTTTCTTTATAATTGTTCAATTAAGGTGATATTAGAGTCATAAAGAAGATAATTTAAAGAGAAATAACTTAGTAGAAGACATTGGAGTTCAATTCAAGTTCAAATATATTAGAGAAGTTAGTGGAAAAAAGGAGAATAGGCACTAGACACACTAAAGAGATATGCACCATTTTTTTACAAGGCTTAAGTGATTGAGAAACATTATGAAACTAGTATAAATATTTACGATTGGTTTTAGCTTCATCATACTTTAACCCTAAGTTATAGAACAAAACTAATGCAAATTATCACTTGGTGTTAGGCATCGATTACACAATATTTTGAAAAGTATAAAAGTTATAAAACAAAATTGGCAACTATATTGATCTTGTTCTAGTTCGTGTTCTACTTCTAGTTTTTGTGCATACACTCCAAGGACATGCAAAAATCACAAGTTCAGGCATTCTAGGAATGTATTTTTTACTCTTAGTTATCTATAATCTTATTAGGTTTAACTTAGGAGACTTTTGTAAGGAGTGTGACTATCATCTTTTGGTTATTCATAGTATCTACCTTCCTTAGCTTCAAAGGAGGATTTTGATGTAAGATTAAAGAAGATGATAGGTATAGCTTATACTGTGTCTTGATAGGTGTTTAGTGGGTTTATTAGATGATTATCATATGTATAGGCTTAGAATTGTGTTAATGTGAGTGTTTGTGTGGTTTAGAGCATGATTTCAATCTTAATTTTATGTTTCTTGAGGTGTTTGATGTGTTTGATAATGTTAAAAATTAGATAATTGAAGAATAAGGATGATGGACATATAGGGGGCTACACAGGTAGGGTCATGATTATGACTCCCATGTCACGATCGTGATAGAGAGAAATTTCCCACAGTCACGATCATCATAAACACTTCCCAAGTGTAAGTTTTTTTTTTATCTGTTTTAGGGTTTGAGGGCATTTTGGAACCGATCAAAGCTTGAAAACCCTAGTTACACCTCCAAGACCCTAATACACTGTTTGACAACAAAAAAATTCACCAAAAAGATAGCAGCCAACACAATAAAGTGGATTAAACGTGGAAGATTAAAAAGAACGTCTAGGAATTCCAATTTCCAAATCAAGACCTAAACAGAGTTTTTCTTCTTTTCCTTTAGTTATTTCATCAATCTTAATGCGTAATACAAATTCCAAGATCTTTAACATGTTCATGAGTTTCTAATTTCATATTAGGGTTTATTCTAAATTTATTTTATGAATTTGATTATTAATTCAATATATATTATGGTGTTTATGATACTTGTGCATGCTTATACTTGACAATAAATCGAGATAGTGAGTCAAAAGTAATTAGATTAGATTGTGCAACGAGAGTTGGTAATTTAATAAGTCTCGTAATTATCAAATTAACAATCATTCAAAGAGAGATCTTGTGTGAGAAATTAATTATCCAATAGATAACTTTAGATCTAATTAAAAATGTTAGGGAAAGTTTTATGAATTAAGAGGCTGCAAATAAAGAATTTTTAGATTCAATTAGGGTTAGTTGATTAGTTCCTGAGAGAGAATAACCAATACCTTAGGAAATCTAGGATCATCACATAATTGGATCAATAGCAACTAAGGAAACAAAATAACAAAAAAATAAGTCCTAAACATTCATCGTTGATCAAACCCTAAATTAATTGGCATCTCACCTCTTATTTGTGTATTTTCTTTAGTTCATTATTTGTTTCAATTTCGGTTATTTAATTTTACAAAAAATACAATTTCTTGTTGCCTTAGACAAAGTTAGGTTCGAATTAGTTCTCGTATAATCCTTATGGGAACGATACCTTTTGATACTACAAGATACGATCCATATACTTGTGGGTATTGAGAGTTTTATTATATATAAAACTTGCTTAATAGGTTTTTAGTGTCGTTGTTGAGGATTTAGTTTGGGACTATTTGAATTCCTTTAATCTATGAAATTTTTTGTCATTCTTATGTCCTTGTTATTTTATGAATACAATAATTACTCAAAGTTTAAGCAAGATCGACCAAAATCCAACTCTTGATATAATTAGACAAGAACAAGAGATTTGAGAGTGAGATGCCTAGAAGAGATCAAAAGAACGATGGTGGAAGAATATAATCAAGGAGACCAACAACGAAGCTGATGTGTGCTTAATTGATTATACATTTACTTTATAACACTTAGTGATTAATGCTATGAAATGCTCAAGATACTTAGTTTGGTTTATATTTGATTTTAGGTATAATTTAGAAGCACAAGAGCTAAAATGAGTTAAAAGCACTCTCCTTAAGCCATCCTCTTGATGTTTAAACTCATTTGTCTTTATGGAACAAGAAGGAGATGGATTAGGGTGAAAATGGGACAAGAAAATACAAGAAAATGAAGAATTTATCATGATTTGTAAGATACATGGTTGTGTATCTAATTATATGGCTATGTATAATCATAAATGTGGCATTTTTGATGATGCACGATTAGATAGATGGATGTGCATCAAACCGTGCATCTTCTCGAAAAATTGATCTTTCATATAAATAGACATATGAGTAGAAAAAAAAGGTATAATCATTTTTGGAGCATGAAAGGAGGCAAAAAACTCACTTTTTTTAGATCTATGGAGGGCTATTGTTCTTCCTTCCAGTTTGTAATGGAAATCAAAACTAAAGATCACATCTGAATATCTCTTTATTGTGTATAGTTGACTCTCTCTATCTAGAAATTGTTTATATTTTTCTTAGCTTAATGTTTTGGCTATTCATATATGAATGATTAATATTCTCTTTCTCAATAGATTGTTTATGCTTGAACCTGTTGCCAGGATATGGAATATAATGCGTAATAGTTGTATTTTCAATTACTTTATGGTAAACTAATGGTGTTGAATCATTAAGGATAACATAATATAGGTTAAATGACCTGAGCTTGTGTGGTTCCTACCTAGATTAATCTATTTTACTACTTTATAATGCAACTGTCTTATTAAGTCTAGAGAGCTTATTCTAGGTTGTTTGATAGCTAGGGTTAGAGAAAGAGCTTATTTTGATTAAACAAGACCTAAGGGAAACTAAGGTTAATAGAGCTTATTGTTAACCTAGAAATAATAGTTTCTAAGAGATGTGTAAAAACATCAAGACAATAAAGTATTTTTATTTATGTGTAAGCTGAGATTAAACCGAGAACTAGATTCTAAACACATTCATCAATTTTATCAATCTAATCAGTTTTTGACCTTTTCATTTACATTGCTTTCATTAGTTCAATTTCACTTTATTTTGTTTATTGATTTAAACCAAAAGCCCCTATTTCTTAAACACCAATTCTTTTCATTACAAAAGCTACATGTACATTGTTATAGATACGATCTATACTTACCACTGCTATAACTTTTAGTTTGTAGAGTTAGGTTTTATTTTTTGGTGTGTTTGACATGCATCAATAATCAAGTCTACAAGACTTAAATTTATGTTCTTAACAATGTTTTTATATGACTTGATTGACTGATTATTTTTTATGGCAAGATTTTGATCTTAATTATATACTTCAAGGAGTGTTTGATGTGTTTGGTGATAAGTTGAGATAGGAAAAATCAAAGAAAAGATGAAGAAAAAGGTTGAGAAATATATCCATGATTGTGTACATGGAGGCAGTAAGATGGAAGTCTCTGGCATGATCGTGCATGGTTATAGAATTGGCATGCATGATCATGCAAGTTGTTTTCTAAGACTCAAGTTCTTTTTTATATACTGTTGACATTTTTGGGCTATTTTTGGAATATATACATATGAAAAAAAAACCCTAGACAAAATTCTAGAAGACTCCAAAGCATATAAAGAAGAGAAAAACATCACTTGATGGCTACATAAACAAAATTAAAGGAGATTAAAAGAGAAAAATTATCAAGAACAAGGCTAGAAATTTTCCAGCTCAAGGCAAAGAAGAGAAGACTTCCATATTATTCTCTTTTTTCCATATTTTTGTTGGATGATAATGATGATAAACTTTGGATATAAAGTTATTTGTTGAATTTTACATTCTTGATTTAATGAAATATGTTTGTTATGTTTATTGCTTTATATTCAATTTAAATCAAGAGATCAGATTAGATCACTTATGTTATGTTGCACAGTGAGAGCTTGTACCTCAATAGACCTAACAACAGCAACAACAACACCTAGTGAAAGTTTAGTTAAAACATAAGGTCTAGGAGGTCCAATAGTACAGAACGTTCTCCCTACCTAGTAAAGAAGTTGTTTTTGAGACCTTATTATAACTATAAACATCATATTAATAGGCAATTGAAGTTAGATCTTAATTGTTTTTGAATTATCCATAGGATTGCTTCAAATCCAATTATATAGTTACAAAGAACTTTGATAGATTGAGAGATCACAACTCAATTTCTATCTATCTCTGGGATTACTTGATTAGATCTTAATAGATGGTAAAATCATAATATTAGGATATCTAGGATCAAGTATGATCAAATCAAGAAGGTAAGGTGAATACAAATAAGGATATAAGTAATTTCTAGTTTTCATCATTGATAAATCAATCAATTTTACTTCAGTTTAATTTATTGTTTAGTTATTAATTCTTTGTTTTTAATTTAATTCTTAGTTAATCATCTTATTATTTACCTTAAACAAAGTTTATAAGAATTTTTGGGTGATTACTACAATTATTGTAAGATGATATCTTTTATACTATAAGATACAATGTATATACTTGTAGTAAAGAAAGTTTTCAATTAAAAGTTCAATAATACCCTTCACCAAACCTACCCCCTCCTCGTCTTCCCATTCTTCCTTCTCTTCCTTGTCTACCACCCTTAGGTTTAGCTCTTTAAAGTAGTTAGTAGTACCTTTAACTCCATCATTAGTCATAAAGTCATCCATCCTAGTAGTTGGAGGTTAATTATATTATAGTTCATCTATAACAGCTTTATGTCTCTCCAACTCATCTAAACTAAATAGCTAGTTTAAATCTTCCCCCTTTGTCAAATACTCCCAAAGAAACAAAATTGGATTAAAAATAAAGAAACAAAACTATCAGTAAATGAATAAAAAGAACTTAAAATTCTAGGAAATTGAGCTCTATAAAACCCAATTAGATTTATATAAAGAAAGGAATAAGAAATCAACACAATAAAGCAATGACAATATGAGTAAAAACAACTAGATAATATATAACACCTTTAGTAGTACAATTCATTGTCCTTGTTGGAATAACAATAAACTTTTCTTTAATGATTATTACTAGCCTTTTACATGGTTTTAAATGAAAATTTCTAAGCTTTTTCTTCACGAAATTTTGTTGAACTTTCCCTATTGAATTACTTAGAATCAAGAAACTAGGAATAATAACTAAAGAAACACTTTTTTTTCTAACAAAACTTTAAAAATGAAAAGAAAAATAATGAATGTTAAATGTAGGAAATGAAGATATAAGAATATTAAATATGTAAACAATGGTATCAAGAATGAACATGAGTATATAACTAAGCTCTGATACCAAATTTCAATACAACCTTCACTAGTAGGACAAATGAGATTCAATATTAATACAAAAAGACCTAGGACCATTAGATCAAAGATAGGTTGATTTACGACCATGAATATGAAACATAACAAAAAAGATATGATTCACCATACTTTTAAAAAATAAGAGTTTAAGAGTGACAAGATTCTACAACTTTGATAGCCATTAGTAAGCAAGATAAGATTGTGAAATCTTTAGAGAACGTTAAGCAATAATACTCTAAAAGATGGAAAAAAAATCTCAAAACAATTTTGGTTAATTAATAATAACATGATTTGTTACTTATAAGCATTAATAAACCTTTTATAGGTATGAAAATTAAATCTAGAGTTTTAAAAGGAAATATTACTCAAAATAATAAAACCATAGCTAATTATAACACGACTCTAGTGTTTATATGGGATAATAACCAACACTTATTTGTTTTAGACAATCAATAGTAAAACAAATATATTTTTGATATTGATTATAAGTTAAACTTCAAAATGAATTTACTTTTGGAACTCTAGATTACAAAGCTAGTAAAACATTGATGTTAGTTATAAGTATAGCTCTAATGGTGGTTACATTTTATTTCTTGACAATCCAAAATTCAATGTTAAATCAATGCTAGTAGTCCTTTAAGTTTGGACCTAGTTACGTTCAATAATAATGATTCTTTAGCTTACTCCTTCAATTAGATATTATGATATGTCTAACTTTAACCTCTAAAAGTAGTAAAGCCTCACTCCTTCAATAGAGATGGAACTTATTGAGAGATTCTTTAACCTGTGTTAGCTACATTGTAATGGAGGAGGTGTTTGGTTATCATTAACATCTAACTTTAGTAGGCAAGAGTGCAAAAGAGTTAGAGATAAGAGAGTGGCTCGTAGTTGTGGAGTGATTGACAGAAATTTCTAGAAGGGGAAAGAGAGGAGGAAGAGAGGCTAGAGAGTTAGTGTGGGTTATGAAGGCATAAAAATAACCTAGACATGTCTAAGTTAAGGTAGTATAAGCTAAAGACTAGTTAAGGGGCTATACGAGATAAAGTAAGGGCGGAGAGGCTATGATAAGGTTTCCTTTAGATTAAACAGCCATAAAGAAAAAGGTTTCCACCTACTACTATTAACCAAAAATTTAAAGTCAACTCAATTTTGATAAGGTAGGTAATGGGTGATAAAAGAGAAGAAAAAGGTGTATATGGTTTTTAATGAGAAAGGAGAGAAATTTGTCAAATACTAAACTAATTATCTCTTATCAATATTATTGAACCATGGGAGGTTCCAATTAGTGTTTTGAGATAACAAAACATGATTACTACTAATGAGTATATTATTTTGATGAAAAGTAATATTAGAACAAAATGAAGTCATAAACTAAATAAGATAGATTATGAAGTTGATAAAGAGAAGTTGAGGTTGACAACTAATGAAATGAATATCAAACTTCGAACAAAAGAAGATTAAGGCTTTTCAAGGACATTATTTTGTTTGTAATATTAGTTGTAATCTCACTTTATTAATTTGATACTCTAAAAGTCTCACCATTCATAGTCATTTTATTTCATTTGATTGTATGAGTTTTTACATTCATCAAGAGGTATTGAAGCTTTTGATTTCAATAGAAAAATCTCTTAATCTTTCAAAAACTCTTTATGAAACATTATAGTAAGTGCTTAAATAATAATTGGAATAAACAAATTGGTTTTGGCATTTAAAGTTGATAAAATCATATTTTAGGGTAAATGGTTGACATATATGGGTTAGTGGTTGACTAATATAAGTAAATTTGTTAAATTTAATGTACCATGAGTTTCTTAAAACATTGATTAATGTATTTCTCAACCAATATACCTACTATTTGACTAGTTTTCTAATGACTAGTGAATCTAATCCTTTTAGTGCATACTAGTTGAACAATATGCTATATTGGTCAACTAGTACTCTTCATATGGGCATAATAATAGCTAGTTCTTAGCTCCAACATCTAAGAAGGGTCCTAAAACATTATAAATAGGTGCTTTAACATTGATGAAGAAGCATTTGGGTGTATTTTAAACACATTTCTAACTGTTTATCATTTAATCATCATTGCCTTATTTGTGTGAGTGAGCTTCTTCCAATTTACCAAGTGAATAAGTGATAAAATCTTTGAGTTATAATACCTTGTTTAGGTGTTGGAAGTTGTACTTAGGAGTGTTCAAAGTAGGATTAAAGTTCCTCTTGGCTTTGGAAGAAGGGGTTCCTTTTTATCGAGAAAAATTTCATAAAGGATATTCTTTATGTTGAAAGCAGAATTATAATGGAATTCTAAAAAGAGTCTAAGGAGTGAATGTAGGCAAGAGTTATTTATAGAACCACCATAAATAAGTTTGCATTTTCTTTTCCGTTTCCTCTTTAAATTATTACTAAATTGTTTAATTGGTTTATAATAAGTAATCCATTTATTCATCATTTTTAAATTGAGTTCATCGGTTAGAAAATCCTTGAATTTTATCAACACCTAATTCACACCCCTCCCCTCTTGTATGCTATTAAGGACTAACAAGTGATATTAAAGAAAGTCTATTGGACTAGCATTTCTAACTAAATCCTGTAGCAAAGATCATAATGGTATATTTAGGAGCATCATCCTTGCTATTCAACTAAGAGGGACTAATCATTAAAATACCACCTTTCTTTGATGGGAATGATTACTTTTATTAGAAAAGTACGGCGATATTTTTATTAATGGCTAAAAGTGTAGACATTTGGAAAATAGTATTAAATGGTCCCTTTATTCATAATAAAATTGTAGATAACAAAGTAGTATCAAATTAAAGGAAGAATTGGAACTTCAAGATAATTTGCTTAAATATTAGGGTTGTACACATCCTTTTTTATGCATTAGGAAGAAATGAATTCAATTAGGTCTCTATATATAAAAAAACTAACGAAATTTGACATACTTTAGAAGTTACATATGAGGGAACCAATCATGCAAAGGAGAGAAAAGTAAGAATGCTAACACATCAATATGAATTGATTCATAGAAAGACCTATACTGATGTTGAAATAGTAATATAGATATTTAGCTCACTTCCAAAGGCATAAGAAGCTATGCTAGATTTATTAATATTAGTAATGCTTTTAAAGGTCTTAGAAAGACCTACATTTATCTTGAAATAGTAAGATAGTTAGTTAGTTCACTTCCAAAGGCATGAGAAGCTAACATGACAGCTATATAAGATGCTGAGGACCTATTAACACAATCTTTGAAGAAACTAATCAGATCCCTCATCACATTAGAAAAGGCTCCAAGAGACATGAGAAGAAATGATGCTCATAAAGAAAGAGAATTTCGCATCAATGCCTCAAAGGAAGAATTAAGTAAGGAGCAAAAGACATAAACTAGTAAAAATGAAGAAGAAGAAGAAGACATTGGCTTACTCATTAGAAACTTTAAGAATTTCTTGAAGAATAAGTTCAAAAAAACAAAAATTTCAAGAAGGGTAAAATTGATTTAAAACATAAATCCTTTGTCATTATTTTCTTTTAAAAAAGAAAACCTAGTAACAAAAAGTCATAATGTCCTTTACTCAAAGATAATGAGAAGTATGAGAGAAACTATAACAAGGAGAAGAAGGGCAAGATGAAAGAACTTAAGGCATCAACTTGGGATGACATAAATGAATTCGAAAGTGACCATTCAAAAGAAGAGATAGTCAGTATGTGCTTTACCACTATGGACAATGATGAGGTAACATCAAACCCTAATTCTTGTGATAATGATAGTGATGTTAATTTGACTTATAATGAATTCGTAGAGAGCTTTGAAATAATGAGCATGAAAAGGGAAAAGCTATGGTCCAAAATCAAATAGCTCAAAAGAACCTAGATGCATGCATGACTGAGAATTAGAAGATGAAAAATGAATTGCATAGCATTAAAGCATCCAAAAATGGTATCATTGATGACAATCATGACTTAGATGCATTATGGTGTAATAGAGAAATGTTGAAAAAGATATTTGATTCCCTCAAGGAATCATTGTCTAAGTTCACTAAAGGGAGTGAAAAACTAGAAAATATGCTAGGAGCTTAAAAGAATTCCAATGATAGGTATATATAGGATATACCATGGAAGTGAAGGTAATTCTAGAACTAAATTTTTCAAGCGAAAATATTTGCTTAGTGAAGAACCATTACCTAATGTGACAGATGTGTATGTAGCATCCACATCTAAGCTTATAAATACACATTCCATATCCATGTAAAAGCATACGCATGCTCATTCCACATCCACTAGGACTAATCCTAAAAGCAAGTATCATGCTTTCTTATATGGCTTACAACCTAGGAATATAGCTCAATACTATCTGTGAAGAATAGACATAAATTCTATAATAACATCCAAACCAACTTACACCCTTTTAGGCCTCAAACAAGCATAAATTAAGATTTCATTCATAGAAGACACCATATATATAATCATGGTAGCTCATTTCATTACCTTAGGAAACCATTCGATACCTTTGATGTCTAAAGGAAGTTTCCTTATTATGCATACATATAGAGAAATTTATGCATCATAATCACTCATAAAATATGGTATGTCATTTTTGTGGTAAGGTTCCACACGTTGATAAATTTTTTTTCCTAAACAAAGAATGGCAAGTAACCCCCTGAAAGTGTGGGTTGAAAAGAAGGATCCTAACACTCAAGGAATCAAGCTCATTTAGGTTCCTAAAAAGTAATGTTGGCATGTTCTATTAGGGAAAATGAAGATGGTATTCATTGAAATTCAAGAAGAATCTTCATTTAAATCATATAATAAGTAATGTTCAGCAAGAGGTAACTATTAGTTCATACCTTAGAAATTTGTCATAGATTGCTCTTATTTATCAATTTGAGTATAAATTATTAGAGATTAATGTTTAGGTTTATACTATGAATAAAAAATAACATTTATTTCATATAATGTTGTAACATAACACTCCCATAGAGCATATGCCTAAACATACTAGAAGATATTCTAAAACATACTATATGAAAATGGTACATTAGGACAATCAAACTAACTCATTAAAGGCATCAAACATATTATAAGCATTCTAACTGTTCAATTCTTCCCATTTCATTCACAAACATAAAAGTTGCATGTATCATTACAATTCAGAATCCATATATACATTGCACAACATTTTTATGAGTTCAATCTTAGTACCAAAAATATAACATGAAATGGGATGCTAATACACAATACACTAACTAGACTTCTTAGATTTAGCTGATCAAACCTTTGAGCCATTCTTGTCCCCAAAATGCAAGTACTAGACTTCTACTATATCACCTTAGTAGCTAGAACTCCCTTGAACCTAATAAACAATATTGCAATTTTGATGAGTTTGCGAACTCAGTGAGTGAACCATCATTAATATATTCACTCAAGTCAAATCCCAAAAACAAGTATATCATGTAAGCTAGCATTGTATATCACAACACATCCTTCATTAACTTCAAATGTAATTAACTATTTCAAAACAATTCAATAATTCATTTCAATTCAATCATCTGATACATGTAGGGATGTATATGCAAATGCATATATGTTTCTATTTTCATTTTTGTTTTGTTGTGACCAAGTGCCTATCAACCCAATTTACTGTCCCATATTTGTTGTGGATATCGAGATCATTTCTGGCCCATATCCATTGTGGATACTAAGTCCATGTTATTTGAGCTTCAGGCTCTTTTTCATAGTCTTGAGCTCAAAGATCTTTTCTATACATCAGTCAATTT
>JAOTAX010005900.1:0-13143 GCA_025629825.1 Erythroxylum guanchezii
GACTTGCACCCAAAGGCGGTCACGTGCCATACAAATGTCCCAGCACATCTTGCCGAGTAGAGCGGTATTTGAATCACGGGCTTGCCTCACACCCAAGCCACCGCAACTCTTTGGAGTAGTAACCGTATGCCAGGGGAGGAGGTGGACCCCTTTAAGGGTGCCTTGACGACCCCAGAGAAAGCCTCTCGCTGCTTTATCAATGTCATCACAAATTGACCGGGGAAGCTAATGGGATTGCATAGCATATATAGGAATAGATGTGAGTCATGATACTGATAAAGCCAGAGCCGGGCCCTGGGAGCAGGACAGCCCTCGAGGCCGGACAACAAAAGCAGCCACGGAATCCTGCACTAGGAAATGAATCTGGCGAATTTGCTCCAGACATGAGGGCGAAGCACCCTCAAAGATGAATTGATTGCGGGAGTGCCAAATAGTCCAACACTTATTGATGAAGCGCCAGGAGCTGTATATATCCCGGTCCTGGGGGACACAATGATGGTATAGCCACCTGAACGTGTGAGGCTCTCGGTAAAAGTCAGCGTGCGATGAAACGCTAGCAGTGTCCCAGACACACCTGGCATACGGGCAATCCCGAAGTAAGTGGAGCACGGTTTCCCGATGGGCGCCGCACCGCCCACACAACGGGGAGGAACACAAACCACGGGTATAACGCACGTCGTTGGTGAGGAGCCTCTCCCAGGCAGCTAGCCACAAGAAGACTTTATGTTTCTGAGCAGCTTGTAGCGACCAAATCCATTTCCAACCTGTTGGGCCATCCAAGGACAGGACAAAAGTGAGGAAATCATATCCTCCCCGAGCTGTATACACCCCGGTAGGGCTACCAAACCAGATAAGGCGATCCTGTCCTGGAGTGGAGAGCGGGCGAGGAATGGCCAAGATGCGGTGACAATAGTCGGAGGGAACAAAGCTCTCGATGGGAGACAAATTCCAGCCGGACACTGGAGACAATATATCAGCCACTCGAAGGCCAGAGAGATGTGCCGGGACGTGACTGACTACAGAAGCAAGCGGGCCATCAAAAAGCCAACGATCATGCCAGAAATTGATGCTAGCCCCATCGCCTATCCTCCAACCAAACTCATCCTTAAGGAGAGTCAGAGCATTCATGAGGCCTTTCCAGGTTGCCGAAGTTGACGGAGGAGGATGATAAGCCATGATGTCCTGACCAGAGAGATACCGTGACCGGAGGACTTGCACCCAAAGGCGGTCACGTGCCATACAAATGTCCCAGCACATCTTGCCGAGTAGAGCGGTATTTGAATCACGGGCTTGCCTCACACCCAAGCCACCGCAACTCTTTGGAGTAGTAACCGTATGCCAGGGGAGGAGGTGGACCCCTTTAAGGGTGCCTTGACGACCCCAGAGAAAGCCTCTCGCTTCTTTATCAATGTCATCACAAATTGACCGGAGAAGCTAATGGGATTGTATAGCATATATAGGAATAGATGTGAGTCATGATACTGATAAATAGAAAGCAACAGACATACCCATCCTCAAAAAGACCTTATCTAAATAATGGATACATAAATTTTTATAAAAAAGTACATCAAGAAAACACCAGTATGTGATTAAATCGCAAAATATAAATATCCTTGATCTAACAAAGGGAAAGTAAAATAAATCTGTATAATTAACGACTCTCAACTACTTGCAACATGTATATAGATGCTTTCTCCCAAACAAATTCAATGTTATTAAGAGTAAAAGCGTAACACTAAAACAAATGCAGATACATGGAAGAGTAATTATTTCCAAATTTAAACCCAGTCTGAATTGATTTAATCTAATAAACTATATTTAACCCTAATATTTGGGATGACTTGAGCTTAACGTCCGAATTCAATTAAAATGGAGCATAAGTTTAAACCTAATTAATCCAAAATGCAACATATCAAATTCAAATCTAATCAAGGAAATCTACATCTGTATTGGTATATTTTGATACAGCAGAATATTGACAGCAGTGATATGATATGAATTGGGCAAACAAAAGGATGGAGCCTACTCAGAGCAGTTATAAGATTATGGGAATGAGCGGTAGACATTGACAAAGGGGAAAAACAATTACATGCCATTATGCTATATTTAAGTCTATAATATACTAATCTCATCTTACTGACACCCTATTTCTAGATTTGTGCTCCTCTCAGACTTGGCATCTGTATCATCAAAGATTAGCATAGATTAGATTCAAGCATAAAAATTTAAAAATTAAATTGAAATCCAATTCTCATCCAAAAAATTAGTATACTTTCTGTCAAAATACTATACCTGCTATATCGTTATGAAGCAAAACAGAAAGCTACAAATTGGAAAGAGTTGCAAACATAAGATCCTACCAAGGCAAAAACTAAAGGCACTGAAATCCATGGAAGAAAAAGAACCTCATTTGTGACAATTGGATGCAAAAAGTTTGGACTTGAACGAACAAATGCTTCACTGCAAAACCACGAATAATTGGTCAAAATAAAACAAAAATATGAATCTACAGTTGAATGTAAAAGAAAGAGAAGTAAAAAGCAACTGATTAAGACAAACAACGAGGTGAATTGAGAGACATTGACACAAGGGAAAAAAACAATTACATGCCATTATGCTATATTTAAGTCTATAATATACTAACCTTATCTTGCTGATGAGCTGACACCCTATTTCTAGATTTGTGCTCCTCTCAGACTTGGCATCTGTATCATCAAAGATTAGGATAGATTAGATTCAAGCATACAAATTTAAAAATTAAATTGAAATCCAATTCTCATCCAAAAAATTAGTCAACTTTCTGTCACAATACTATACCTACTATATCGTTATGAAGCAAAACAGAAAGCTACAAATTGGAAAGAGTTGCAAAGATAAGATCCTACAGGTAGCAAGGCAAAAACTAAAGGCACTGAAATCCATGGAAGAAAAAAAAACCTCATTTGTGACAATTGGATACAAAAAGTTTGGACTTGAACGAACAAATGCTTCACTGCAAAACCATGAACAATTGGTCAAAATAAAACAAAATATGAATTTGCAGTTGAATGTAAAAGAAAAAGAAGTAAAAAGCAAGTGACTAAGACAAACAATGAGGTGAGTTCAGAGACATGCAACACATTTCTTATATAAAAGAGTTTACTTACTATGGATGATTGTATTTAGAATCAGACTCCGGAGGAAAACACAAACAAGTTTGAGTAGTCTGTTTTACACATGCCTGTCCTGGAAAAACAAAATTAACAGTTAGGATTCTAATAATAATGCAAGTATCATTCATTTGCTTACGTAATGAACGACAAAGTAGAGAAATGGAGTTATAAGCCTTGCTACTGTCAAGTCTTTCGAAAGTTTAAGTATGCGTTGAATCATAAAGAAGATAATGAAGAGAAAAACAGTGATAATATTCTGAGATCCGTGTTTATGGATGTTTATTGGAACGGTGGAAGTTTAATAAACGGAGAAAGAGAAAAAGAGTTTGGTGGGTGCGTGAGAAAAAGGGTTTGGTGGGTGCGTTAAATGTAGAAGTTTCTACATATGTGTGTTAATTAAATGAAAATAAATTAACGTGATGGATAGCATTTAACAGAAGAGTTATTAATTAGTAGAGGAAAAGAGACAAGAGCATTTAAAATGTACAAATTTCTAGAAATAAATGGTAATTAAATAGACAAGATTGATATCAGTTGATGGAAGAATTCTTAATTGGTGGAGGAGAAATCAATTCAATTTAATTTAATCTAAACTAATCAGGTACAAATAATATCTAATATATACTCTTATTCCTGTTTTATCAAAATTTAGAAACAATTACCGCATCTTCGTAAATCTATTAATTTATTATATTTTAATTAATTGATAATTTTTTATTGCACCATATTATATCTCAATTAACCAAACAGTTATAAACAAATTAAGTAAAGATATTTTAAGAATATGTAATTAAAAAAAGGGAAAAATTTTTTTCCCATGCATTAATAATAAAATATATTGACTAATTAATTAATTGATAAGATTTCAATAAATGTTTTTTTAATAATATATTGACTATTATGCAATAATGCCTGTGAATATTAATTCACTGGCGTTACCATTTACCTATATATATACATTAGTCATGATTAATAATAACTAAATAAAATTGACAGGTAATGATTAGAAATTAATTTATTAATAAAGTGTAATCTAATAAATCCATTAATATATTATATTATAATTACATTAATTAATTATATTTTAATTAATTAAATCTATTTTTTATATGCGTTAAATATACTGTAGCAACAAAACAACAACTCTCATGTGACTATTAAGTCACAGCCATGACCACGTAAGCTATACATTTTTTTTTTGAAGATCACGTAAGCTATACATCTATAGCGAAGGGATATACTGAATATCAACATATAATAATTAATAACAATAAACAATTAATAATGCACTCGTGAATAACATAGATACTAAATACTAACATCTAATACTGAATGAATTAATTACATTTTAATACATCAACTAATGAATTACATATTAATTATAACCGAATAAAGTCAATGAAAAAAAATAATTTATAAATAAAGATTAATTAATAATGTTTCTGATATGTGCTAAATATATCATAATTAATCAATCACCAAATTATGTTATAATAATTAACTAATTAATAATATTTTAATTAATTAATCAGTTATTAAATAAAAATATTATAATAAACAATTAATAGGTTATATGTTATATTTTTCAGTAATAATTATCATTTAATAATAATTCTATTAATTCATTATATATTTATTAGCAATAATTATATTATATTAAATATTAATTATAATTGAATAAAATAATTTATAAATAAATTGTGTTATATGTTATATTTTAATTATAATTGCTTGGGATAGACTTTGAGTAATTATATTTTCAAACATCAATTAATTAATTATAATTTTTAACTGAATAAACAATTTTATAAATAAATTATGTTATCTGTTATATTTTTCAGTAATTATTATAATTTAATAATAAATCTATTAATTCATTATATATTTATCAACAATAATTATATTATATTAAATATTAATTATAACTGAATAAGCTAATTTATAAATAAATTATCTTATATGTTATATTTAAATTATAATTGTTTGGTATAGAGTTTGAGTAATTATTTAATATATCAATTAAATAATTATATATTAATTATTATTAATTATAACTGAATAAACTAAAAAGTTAATGGCAGAAATTAAAAATGCCAGAAATTAATCAATCTATTAATTACATTTTAATTAGTCAATTAATTATATAAAAATTATATTTAATAAAAAATGACAGAAAATATACTTAATAAGTGAATGTTGAGTCAAAAACTAAAATAAAAATAAGTATAATTAATATAACACAATAATGAACTAAATTAACAATTAAATCATAATTAAATTATATAATGAAAGAATTAACAATAACGAAAAAGCCTAAAAAAGCAAAAAATAAATAATATGCAGAGATAATAAAAATGTATGAATGGAGTTGTTAATGGAATGTTGAGTGAAAAACGAAAATGAAAAATAAGAAGTCACGCCTATGAGCAAAAGTCACAGACATGATATCGCAAGATAGAAACGGACAGAAGAAAAGAAAAGAAATTAAGGTAGCCGTCGGATAAAATAGACGGTAGGATGGAATCGCGTGCTCGTCCATCCTGTTCGTCCTTAGTATTATATATTTAATAATTGTCTTCATGAAATAAAAGAAGAAAAATTAGGATGAAATCGTAGTATAAAATAAAGATTTAAAGCAAATAAAGGATACACGACCATGTCTATAGCCATGTAAGTCTCTCAGCCTGTGCAGATTTGCAGTTATTGAGATTTTGGAGTATATAAGATGTAGTACACACTCGTATATCAGATTGTATATCTCTCAAAAACCCAAAAAATTACTATTGGTTGTTTCTATGATCATCACGAACAGGAAACATAAAGAGAGAAACATCAACGAAGCAGCTTGATCACACATGCTATAATTTCAAAGAAGATTGGACACGTGCTCATGCTGAACATCAAATCTGATCTCATCCACTCCGGTGCTATTCTCTCAAAAGTTCCCAATGTTGAAACATGATATACAAGTTCTGGTTCCTCTCCAACTGCTTTCTTTACCCATGTTAGACTGACTGCATAACCTGTTAATAGTCCAAAAGATGAGTGACATCATAATTAGAAAACACAGCACAATTGCTAAAACTATGCCTAGAAAATATTTTAGGAAATTTGAATTTAAACTTCAGTAGTTGGCCAAAAATTGACCAACGAATAAAAGGTATAGCTTATGCTGAATTTAACCTTAGTCAGAAACTAGTAAATAGAAGGTATAATGAACTTACGTGTCCTTAGTATTGATATACATAAACTTATGACAGTAAAAGAGAAAATCAAGGCCATGCTTGATGCTTTAGCTTTTGAAGCATTTTTTTAAACATATATAAGTCAAAAAGGAAACAATTGTATGCCCAACAATCACATGAAAGGTTTTCAAATAATTGTGCTAAATATAATTACACTACAACCACAAGAAGAAGTTGAATAGCTTGACAAAACTTCCATCTGCTTGCTATAGCTTTACCAATTCAAGTTATGTTTTTAACCTTACGATCTATTTGACTTGGCCTCTGGAAATTTTAATGTTTTTCACATCATTGCATTTTTCAAAAATTGAGTTCCACACATAGTGTATGAATAAAATTGAGAAAAAAAATGCATATTTCAAATAGTTGAAAGCATCAATTAATGTGATATTAAGAATTAGAAAAGTAACCGGCTATTTACTAAAGATGATATGTAAAACATCTACAGGTACTATGTGATATTAAGAATTAGAAAAGTAACCGGCTATTTACTAAAGATGAAAATGTAAAACATCTACAGGTACTTAAGGAATCTATGTTATGAATTACCACTTGATTAATGCAGAGCTGAGATGCAAATTCCTTCAGTTTGATTAACAGCAGATAATTTATGCCTATTAAGTACTCAATAAGAGCTTGCAACTAGCAGTTGGAAGAACAAATGTCATTTTTAGCACCACCTACACCTGAAAAACATGAACCTACTTAATACATCAATTCCTATACAAGATTCTGGCTGCAAAATCATACTAAAATAGTCAGAGATGAGAAGTAGGAAGCTCAAACGTTTTGCTCTAAAACCATCAGATCTTGACACATACTTGCTGATCTTTGCAAAGATCCTCATGGAGACATGTTTCCCTGGATGAGATTTTTGTTGATTCTACAATCAATGTATCATATTGATGATTGCCAGGGGGAGAAACTGAGCCTACGCCTGTCCAACCTTCATCTCGGCTATGCTTTCTTGTTCTTCGTCTCACTGAGCCTCGAGACTCCGCCCCTGTTTTATCTTGAGAAGATTTATGCACATTCAATTGTAGGTTTTCACTTCTACTATTCTTCAAATTGTAAGACTGCCCATCTTAAAGCAGCTTTTAGAGCCTCTCAATTTCTTCGGAAAGCTTCTTGTCTGTTACAAATGATACCTCAGTTGAAATATTAACAAGATACAACGAATACAACAATTTAAAAAACATAAATATGAAGAAATATAAAATCCAAAAATATGCATAAGAAATATACTTCTCAACAAAAATCCAGGTATTGAGACAAAGAGACATGGGCAAAAAATTATACTTAAACAAAATCATAATAAAAAGAAGTGTGATATTAAATTACCTATCAAAGGCAGTAATATGCTTACTCTTTTGGTTCTCTTCAGTTAACAAGTTGTGGTACTCTGTACATCGTTCATCATTGTTGCATCTGCAAGCAAAGTGAATCATATTAAGTTATGGGCTTCTACTAATCAGGCGAGTTAAAATTTGTGTTACTGATAAGGTAAATCCATAAAGGAAATCCAAAATGCATGCCTGACTGAAGCAACTTCACTTCTCAGATCATTCAGTTTTGTGCACAACCTGTCATTTTTGTCTCTCAAGTGCTGTATCAGCTCTTCTGCAGTTGCCATTGAATGATATATATACAATTACACTTACAAAGAGACAACTGACTTGGGTTATATCCATACAATCTATACCAGAAAAGGGCTTTTGAACTTAATTTCTCATATTGCTACAACAAGACTTTTGGTTGGGATAAAGAAATGAGCTTACCAGAGACATAATTCAAATACTTGACTTCTTGATCTTCATTAATCCCATCCAACTCGGAGAACTTCTTTTTTTGAAAAGTCAAGGTAGCAAACATCAATTAAGACAACATTGTGTAACAGAGACGTGCGTATCCTAAGACTTATTTGCTTCTTAGACATTAACGAATGAACGAGAGACCGTAAGAGCATTGTACTTATCGTAGACCTTGGTGTACAGAGCCTCCATCTGCAATTGTAAAACAGAAAAACATAAGATAGTTTTAACGCAAATTAGAAAACACTAGCTCTTCTAATTCAACTTATTTGAATTGATTAAGCAATTTTAGAAGATAAGGATGACCTACCTCGAACTTTTGTGTGAACATCTGCGAGAACTATCAGTGGTGGAAGACTGGGAGGCGTTTAGAAGACCGTAAAGAGCAGGAAAAGGGGAGTATTTGATCACTCTCGTTGCTCTTTGTTCATTTCGTTTGAATTTGAAATTTATCTACTCGAGTAATGAAAAATATCTAATAATTTAATTACTAAAATTGTATCATTGTTGCAATTGAATGTATGGTAATTAATACCTATTGCTCCGTTTAACATACCCTCGAACATTTCATATAAAATGTAAATAGCTCTACTTCTATTTTTAACGCTAATTTACACTCATATTTGATATTTTAGGCTTTTATTACATATTTGGTATTTAATTCAATCCAAGTGCATTTATAAATTATAATTGTCTTCATGAACTAAAAGAAGAAAAATTCGGATGAAAACATAGCATAAAACGAAGATTTAAAGCAAATAAAAGATACTGACACGACCTGCCTTTTTGGATCGTGTTGGCACTAGGGGATGGGTAGGCTTAATGCCACCAGAACCCGCAGTAAGCCTAACTTTTCTATGTTCTACTAAAAAATCCGGCATGACCTATTCATTTGTTTAATTTATCCTTATACCTGCTTAACAGGTTGTAAGAAGTAAGGATCCAAATCTGCAATTCTCACATACATTATCTGCTTATAATTAACCAATCTATGATCATCTCATATCATCAACCGACATCATTCTTAATAACATAATATATCTATACATGTATCATGTACATATGATTATGACAAACCATGGAGCAGCTATAAGAATCTGCAATTTACATTATGCCAAAAACATTACTTGACTGATTATCCAAGCGAGTCTCAAAAAGCTTGGATTTCTCTCTTATACGATCTGCTAATCCCCTGAAATGGTGATAGTGAGAGGTGAGTCTACAACGCGATTCAGTGAGATATAAACATACTACCATGCTTATGAGGCTAGGTAACACAAGGCTAGCTTCACAAGAATGGTCTGTGACATTCTAAGCAATAATATCTGGCATCAATGGATAAACAGGTAGTAATATCAAATGTGGCAATCACATGAGTATCAATAATAAAGCTCAATATGAAATGTTCAAAAGACATGAATCTGGTTTCTGAATTCTTTTATGGGTTCTGGGTTCTTTTCTGAGTTTTGGGTTCTTTCTGAATTTTGGGTTCTTCCTGAATTCTGAATTCTTTCTGAATTTTGAGTTCTTTCTTTGGTAGAGTTCTACAGGATTCCTAATTATGAGCTTTCTCATTTTTGAGTTCTGATTTTTTGAATTTCTTAGGAAGAGACAGAGGCATGCTAGTACGACATATCTCCCCTTTTCTGATTCTAGACAAGGTTCGCCTAACCTTGCCCCTAGAGGCCTGCCCTCTCCAGATAGGACCCAGATCTAACCTATCACTGGCGGGTCACCTATGTGCACATAGTCTGATAATATACCCTATCAGCTGGGTATTCTGCGAACTCATCAATCATGGCTAACAGAAAAAACATGATTCATCAAAGAATCGCAATTCATAGGTTCAACGTAACAAGGGAACTAAAAGATGCAAAGAATCTGAATATCATCTGGTCAATCTGGAATACAACATGCTAGACTCAAATACATGGAGTCATATATCAAATAAGTCATACAGGTTCGAGAACAATTCAACAAGCCGCAAGATAAAAGAAAAGATTACTACACAAGTATAGTAGCATGATTATACTCACCTCAACTATCTCAGTGGTTCTGATTTCTTTTCATATTTTCTTGAACTTGAGAGGAACTAGGTACGACTTCCAGTTCTATTCCTTGTCTGCTTTCACAAGCTATTGGGTAACATGCATAATAATTACATATGTACCCATATTAGTCATTCTTACATAAATCTCATTTCTTAACACATATCATTAAAAAAACTGCATAGTTCTCATTCGTGAAGGCATAACTTCTTATACATAGGTCCAATGTTTTTCAAACTTTCCATACCTCTAGTTAACACATAAATTCACATTTTCTCTTTTATGACCACGTTCTAATTCGGTCATTAAGGAATCCAAATCTCCCATTCACAATCAGCCTTAATATTTAGTCATGAGTTGAACCCTTCCTGTCTCAAAACCTTATAACTTATTCATTTATCATCCAATTAGGGGGATTCAAAACTTGATTTTCAATAGAATCATATGGCTATCACATATCCAAAGATGGCTAAAAAATGATGTAATTTGGATTTATTGTGATTTTTATAATCCTATCATGTTTCTGTTCTCTTCTGTGTCACTAAGGTTAGCAACACCCTTCACTTATTCAGCCATATCTCACAGAATACTCATCCAATTAAAATTTCCTTTATATAGAACTTAGATGACACATTTTCAAGATTTTCTAAGAAGAACACATCATCCAATTCTAACTCTAAAGTCCTCAAACAATTAACTTTCATTTCGTGTTTCAATCCCGCTAGTATTCTGAACCAGTTTCAATTCGGGGCCTCTTTCATTTGTTTGGCTCACCCTAAAATCGTGAAAACATTCAGGGACAAAGTAGACATCTATATATACAAATTCTATGTTTTGAGTTTCTCCAAATTCACACGTTAAATAGCTCAAAAAAATGTGTAAGGAGAACCTATGAATCTATCTCCATTGACAGCTTGAACTCCAAAACCCTAGGTTTTGATTTAGCCCCCAAATCACCATAAAAATGAAATTTCTTCATGTTAACGTGTCATTAGACATCAAAGAACAAGAACCCATCATCAAAAACATCAAACTCATACATTCCATCAAATGGGTTTCAAAAGAAGAGAGAAAAACTAAGCTTTAATTGGTAGAACTAGGTGTTGGGATTGAGACTTACCTTTTTGTATGGACCAAATGGCTTGATTCTCCTTCCCATCCTTGTTACAAGGGTTGAAAAGCTTGAGAGAGAACTTCCATGGAGATTTTCGTGGGTTAGAGAGAAGGAAGAAGACAATGTTTTGTCTTCTTTCTAACTAGCTTCTTATATAAGCCTCCTTGTCCACTATTTACAAAAATGTCACTCTTATACTGGTTCTTAAACATTCGCTCGTATAATTTCTTGTGACCACTGAAAAGTGTCATACATCATTAATTTGATGTTAACAAAAATCATAGTCCACACCGATTATTTTTATTTTCGGCGTAACGGGTAAATCAAATACCGGGTGTTACAGATACACGACCATGTCTATAGCTATGTAAGTCTCTCAGCCTGTGTAGATTTGCAATTATTGAGATTTTGGAGTATACAAGTTCTAGTATACGCCCGTTTATAAGATTGTATATCTCTCAAAAACCTTAAAAATTAATATAAAATAAAGTGAGAGGAGGCAAAATAGAAGAGCAGACTAACAAAGGCGATTACAGATATAAAGATCGTTCAGAAAGGGCGATATTGATCCAGAGATGTAGAAAATATGAATAAATCGTCGACAGATCCATTAGATTACAACATTAAACCTCTACCTTGTAAGAACATTTGATAAAAAAGAAAGGAAATTTAGAATTATGAACTCTTTATTTTTTATTTGTTTTTCTTCTTGTTTATGTTTGATTTTAACGCAAATTAGAAAACCCTAGCTCTTCTAATTCAACTTGTTTGAATTGATTAAGCAATTTTAGAAGATAAGGATGACCTACCTCAAACTTTTGTGTGAACATCTGTGAGAAGTACTAAAATTAGAGTTAACTAGTGTTTTCTAAATTCCAGTGGTGGAAGACTGGGAGGCGTTTAGGAGACCATAAAGAGCAGGAAAAGGGGAGTAATTGGTCGCTCTCACTGCTCTTTATTCATTTCGTTTGAATTTGAAATTTATCTACTGGAGTAATGAAAAATATCTAATAATTTAATTAACTAAAATTGTATCATTGATGCAATTGAATGTATGGTAATTAATACCTATTGCTCTGTTTAAGATACCCTCGAACATTTCATATAAAATGTAAGATAACTATTACTTCTATTTTTAACACTAATTTACACTCATATTTGATATTTTAGGCTTTTATTGCATGTTTGGTATTTAATTCGATCCAAGTGCATTTATAGATTATAATTTTCTTCATGAACTAAAAGAAGAAAAATTCGGATGAAAACGTAGCATAAAACGAAGATTTAAAACAAATAAAGGATACACGATCATGTCTATAGCTATATAAGTCTCTCAGCCTGTGTAGATTTGCAATTATTGAGATTTTGGGGGTATACAAGATCTAGTATACGCCCATATATCAAATTGTATATCTCCCAAAAACCTTAAAAATTACTATAAAATGAAGTGAGAGGAGGCAAAATAGAAGATCAGACTTACAGAGGCGATTACAGATATAAAGATCGTTCAGAAGGGGCGATATTGATCCAGAGATGTAGAAAACATGAAGAAATCATCGATAGATCCATTAGATTACAACATTAAACCTCTACCTTGTAAGAACATTTGACAAAAAAGAAAGGAAATTTAAAATTATGAACTCTTTATTTTTTATTCGTTTTTCTTCTTGTTTATGTTTGATTTTAACGCAAATTTGAAAACCCTAGCTCTTCTAATTCAACTTGTTTGAATTGATTAAGCAATTTTAGAAGATAAGGATGACCTACCTCAAA
>JAOTAX010006114.1:0-13124 GCA_025629825.1 Erythroxylum guanchezii
TGAATAAATTAATCTCTAGTTACGTACCTAGAAACTAACGAATTCAATTAAAAAGACAGATCTGAAAATATCCAATGCACATCAACAACATGAAAAATATCCAGAAATTCTCACCACAAAAACATGTAACATGAATCCCTCAACCAAGACAAGAAAATTAACTACTCATAATTAAATTGAAATCAAAGAAAATAACAAAAAGAATTATCTCCATAACCAGTCTTTTAACGAAAATAATAAAAATCCCTAATTGAAATCTGCAGAAATTGAAAGATAAGAAAACAGAAAATTAAATTAACTAAATCCCCTAAATCTATGCGACTAAACTACTTGGCAAGTGCAGAATAATTAAAACTTAGAAACTAATTAAATGGAATTGCGGCAGCCTTAGGAGGAGTGCATCAGCGATGGATGCTTGTAACTAGAGAAAATAAACAAACGTGTGGCTGTCCAAGAGGGAAGAGTATGTGCGTTGACGCTGTTCAAGTAATGAAGAAACGTGGACCACCCAAGAAGAAAGAACGTGCGGCAACTTGGAATGAAGCAAAATAATACGATGATCTAACCTAATCTACCCTAATCTAATGTCCGACTACTCTCTTTTCTAAACCTAATACATGTATTTATAAAAGTGCGGCAACAACTCAAATGTCCTATTTGATGTGAATCTCTTCGTAATCTTGATTGGATATTGTCTAGATTAAGTAGTCTTCTAATTTCGGTGGAAGATGTCTTGAAAAGAAGTCCAACAGATCTTGGATGGTTGTGTTCTAGTTGGAGACAAATTCTGGAATTTTGCAGAATTGGGATTTCTTTCATATTTTTCCTCTTTTCGATCCTTTTTCGTCTTTACGGCATTGGAAACCACCTATAAACATTTAACAATTAATTCCATCAATTTATAAATACCAATTTAACAAATCAATAAATATTAAGTCCAACAAATATGCATTATAATTGACTTATCAATAATATCCCTTCCTTCATGATCAATCAGGTAAGAATTTCGAGGACGAAATTTCTTTAAGGAGGGAAGAGTTGTAACATCCCATTACCCATAGTAAGGCTAAATGAGTAAATGTGAGAGATTACTGAGAGATTATAAAACACATCTCATGTTCATGCATAATATAGCATACTCATACACGTGAATAGTAAAATTTTTGCACATGAAAATAATTGTACATGCATTCATGAATGATTCTGGGTAGAATTGTATTGAATTGGGATTTTTGGGAAATTTGTGAATTTAGAATTTATTTATATTGGAAATATTATTGATTAGTAGAAATATTGTATTTGTGAATTTTGGTGAATTTAGGATTTACTTTCAAAATTTATAGAGTATTGTGGAAAATAAGGAACAAGAAATCAAAAGAAGATTTAGAGATTGTTGGATTGTAAAGATAGAATTAATGGAGTTAGTTTCAAAAGAAACTTAATTAGAGTTGGACCTTAAGAAAAGTGACAAGTGTAAAGTTGCCTTTATTATTTGTCAGAAGTAAGTTTGAGTTATCTGAGAGTTAAAAAATGGTTTGTTCTTTTCCTAAGTTCTTTCCTTGTTATCATCTTCTCCGAATTTCTTTCCATACACAAAGTTTTTCATCAAACACTTTTTAAGACATTTTTGTCTTTTTTTCCCTTTTCCTAAACCAATCTCACCTTGTAAATTGTTTCTTCTACCTTAAGAAAAAACAGAAGATAGTTAATGTTCACAGTGGATTACATATTTTGTATGGAGTTAGGAAGATGGCTGAAGCATTTGGAGTCTTCATCAAGTAAGTAATGAATAAAATTGTTAGAGTTGTGGATTTTTAAAATAAAGTTGATGAATTTATTGTCAGTGCATAATCATGACATTTACGTGCATTTATATTCTTGAACACTGTATTAAGGGTATGAAAATTGTGGATAAGGTGTTATTTGGTTTTTGATGAATTGTTAGTGATCAGAAGTTGTGGAAATGGTTCTTGGAGTTAAAGTAGCAGTGAAATGGTGTATAGGGTTAGTGTAGAAGATTAAAGTTTGGAAAGGTAAAACATACTCTGTTTCTTCACTATGCATATATTTATGAAAATATAGGTGTTTACTCATGAGTTGATGAAAACTTAAAGTTATGCAAGAAAAAGGTTTTTGAGTTGAGGAGTATAGATGGTATCGTCTTTGAAGAAGTATCGTCTTAGGTTCAATTGTGCTCCGTCTTAAGTTGACCATCTGTATTGTCTTATGTCGACTTCTGCTTCGTCTTAAATTGACCATCTGTATCGTTTTAGGTTGACTTCGGCTTCGTCTTAAGATGACCATATGTATCGTCTTAAGTTGACTTCTGCTTCGTCATAAGTTGACCATCTGTATCGTCTGTAGAGACGTATTGTTTGTGATAACTTCATATCGTTTAAAGAGTTGCATCATCTTAAGTTGACTTTGCTTCCTCTTAAGTTGACTCTGATTTGTCTACCTTTTGCTTCGTCTACTTTTTTGTTTCGTCTGCCCTTTGCTATTGTCTGCTCTTTGTTTCGTCTGCTCTTTGTTTCGTCTGCTCTTTGCTATCGTTTGCTCTTTGTGTCGTCTACTCTTTGCTATCATTTGCTCTTTATTTCATCTACTCTTTGCTATCGTCTGTGCTTTGTTTCGTCTGCTCTTTGCTATCGTCTTTTTTTTTGTTTCTTCTGCTTTTTGCTATCGTCTGCTTTTTGCTTCGTCATTTATGGACATAACCTTGTTTGATCGGTTCAGCCATAACTTTGTCATCTGACCTCCAAATGACCTGATTTTTGAAGCATTGGATTCCTAACACATATCTTTATCTCTCCATAAAAATTATAGCTTTTGTTTTTGACTCGAAAAAGATTAATCTTATCAAAGTAAGGGTAGCGGTTGGAAGAGCATGAACTAGATATTTTACTTAACTTGTTCCTGTATTTTGATTATATCTAGATTTATAGGATTCCAAATGAGATGATTTTTGATTTGGAGTAACCTAGAGACATAAGATACAGATTGTCTGAACAAATCAAATTTTGATTCAGCCTCTAAGATGTTTAATTTCTGGATGGAATTTGGGCATAGTACACTGTTTTTGAATATGAACAACCTGATAATGTTTAAGGCATATCTTCCCAATTACTGAATCAAATTGAGTGATTTTGGTGTCAATGGAAAGATAAGACATAGAGGAACATTCTTCTAGAAGAGAGTTAGACCAAAATACCTCATTTTCACCATTTTATTGAACGTGAACAATAGACCTGAAGGGGGTGTCTTGGAAAAATATGAAGTGATACAATGAGAAATGAATTGTCATTTTAAAGAGTTTAATGAGGCATAAACCTATGTATAACTTATACTTAGATGCATTTTGATATGGGAATGATTTTGTGATGATATTGATGGTAAGATACCTGGGATTGTCATGAACATGCATTGTACATATTGTGATATATGTGTAGGTTGTTTGATATAGATGAGAAACTGGAACGTCAACCTCCAGACATTGCCAGAACTTTCAGGAATTAGCTTCAGGAACAACTTGTGAGTAACCTAGACGGTTTTTCTCAATTATTGTTTGCTTAAATTATGCTCTGAATGATAAATGAATGTGAAATGAATGCATTTGATTGTTGATTCCAGATAGAAGGTCCGGTGATTGTAAATGTGGACTACATATTGAAGTGCTGTTTGAATGTGAATATAAAGACCTAAGTGCTTTATAATGTGAGTGATTGTGGTGCATACATTCCATTTATGAATCCACAATCAAATAATGGCAATTGTGACTAGAGTAGCCACCAATCAGAGCTTAAAGCTCAACGAGTGAAAAGAGCCTCAAGCTCAACAGTGATTAAGAGCCTAAGGCTTACTAAGTATAATGAGCCCTGTCTCCCCCAAGTAGATAAGAGACAGATATTAATGAGCCCGGTATCCAAAATGGATACAGGACATTTCAGGTACTCGGTCACAACAACGTAATAATGGAAAGTGTCTTATGAACATTTCATATGCATTTATATTAAGTATGTTTGATTGACTGAAATGTCAAAATTTCCTATGCTGTAGTAAAAGTGTGATACATGATCTATGATGCAAAATTGTGAATTACATGTTATGTGAAATGGTTTGTTGCATGAATTGAGTGAACCATTGATGATGGTTAGCTCATTAAGTTCACAAAAACTCACCAAAAATTTGCAATTATTTCTCAGGCTTGAAGAGTACCCGTTTAAACAAACGGACGTATACCTACGGCATGAAAGTATGAGATAGAAGTCGGGATCAGTTGGCGTCTGCATTAGTATTTCCTTTATTTTGTATCAAATTAAGTCTTTCGTAATTATTGTAACTTCTGTATTCGAATATTTTTGTTTTGAAATAAATTTCCAAATCGGCAATGTTTGTATATGGTTTTTGCAATGCAATGAAATTTTGACAAATATTTTGTATTGTAACGGGCCCAAATGGCTATTGAAATTTCTGATGATTGTATTGCTATGATTGAAAATTTTTATGAAAAAAAGTGGGTCCGATTTGGTTATGAATTTCTGAACTTTATGTTTGTGGTTTAAAAAAAAGTGTACTGAATTTTGAATGATTGAGTGCTCTAGCATGCTACTCTTACGGGGCACGGACTCGGAAATAGCTCAGGATATCAGGTACATGTCTTGCTGGAGTGGGGTGCTACATTTATGTGATATCAGAGCCCAGAATTACTATCTTATATGGGCGTTTTATGAAATATGTGCCTAGGTACATGCATTTTTGTCATTTTGATTTGCGTTTTATCTTTGTTCTTACCCTTGGAGGTCAAATCAAAAATTTAATTCCAAGGATTACAATATAGAGTGCAACCTTGGGTCGTCTCACTTAATTGGAACCTAATGCAATGGACCTAAGCTAGCCTAAATGTCATGAAATGCAAACTAAATTGGTTAGGACGGGGGGTTTTGGTTCTTTAATAAAACTAACAAAAATTGAACTAATTGTAAGAGAAGTGTGTAAAAAAAAGTATTTTTGGATTTTTGGGAAAAAGAAATTGAAAATTCAAACAATGATCAAATGTGAGAAAATCCTCTTGAAAAATGAGCTTTGGCTATCATAGTTCAAAATAAATCTTGGTAGGAGTGAAAATCACTAAGTTTCAAAATGATAAACCTTAAAGAACTCTTTAGTCCAAGGTTTTAATCGATAAACTCCATTTCTTAAAACCTTGTTGAATGCATCTTAGTGTGTGCAATGGGTAAGTTAATGCAAGTGGTCAAATTGGGATATAGCATCATCTCAATATCAAACACAGCTAGGTAGATAAAAGAGAATTAACAAAATCACAAAAAGACATATGTGAGACTTCATATATTCAAGCTCTAAGTTCTACATCAACAAACCCAGTACACAATAAATTGTTCAACACTTGATTAAACTATAATCAAGAAAATCCAACTACAAAGCATAAATCCTAACTAAGGAGTTCATAACAATGTAGCTAAACACAATTAACTACTCCCTTTTGAAGCCTATTGAACTCAAGTAATTACTACATCTTCAAAAGGAAAAGGTACTTAGCCAAGAATTGCTTCGAAAGAGCTAACAACCGTACACCCACCAAAAGCATCCATGGCAGCAACTGATGATGAAAGAGTTGGCGATGAAAAATGGAAGAGAAGTGATGGATGATGACCGAAGTTGAGAGAGAGAGAGAGTCTAGTGTGGTGAATGTTCTAGATGTTGTGTTATTGTCTTGGTATATCTCCGTCTGCTCTTAACCTAATTTTGTAGGTTTTTAAACTAAGGATTATTGGATTAGGTTACACAGTGGGTGATTTTTCCAAAAACTCGCTGTGACGATAGATAAGTTTGCCGTGGTGAAATTTTCCCAAAGGGTTTTGCTTCATTGCTGGTTCCTTTACTGCAGTGAACTTTTCCTGAAAGTTTAGCCTGATCTGTCACCATGGTGAACTTCCTGTTGTGCCTGTTCTCTTGTTGACTTCACTTTAGCCTTCTTTGATTTTACATCTTCTTCTTGAGTCCTTTCTCCTTGAGGTTCCTACAATGAACAATGGTAGTTTGCAGTATCAATTGTTCTCAAAAAATTAATTAGTGCAATTAATACTGATTTGTGACAATTTTTACTATCAAACTACATAAAATAAAAGTACACACTCAAGAGTCAATTTAAGCACAAAATCTAAAAATAAGAGTCAAAAAGTGTAGTAAAATTCATGAAAGTGTCGCCAATTTATATAATAAACTTGGGCTTAATCAAATTCCTCCACACTTAGACCTTTGTACTCCTAGAAAAAGTTTATAAGAGTCAAAGAGACACAAGTGGAAAAGAAAAATTCCGACCATGCTTATAATAAAAGTAGGAAATTGGCAAAAATCACTTTCTCAGAAATCAATCAAAGCAAACTGAAATAGTGCTAAGAAAATAAACACTATAAGAGTTTAATCCAAGAGATTGAGCGAAAGAGATTTCACTCAAGGTAATGTGTTTGCTCTCATCACACTTCCGTCTTGGGATAATTTCACTCTAAAATCCACTTAGTCCATTCTCTACCGTAACCTTGTGAAGGTTCTACCTCTCCGCTACAAGAACTATAATCTCGAAAATCAAGAGGACTTTTCAAGGTTGTAATGCACGGAAGGCTAAATGAAATGGATGGAATGGAAGAACGAAGAAAAAGTATAAGTACATACACCACAATTACGAAATAAATGTCAACAATAAGGCAATATTTACACAAATGAAAACATAATTTATTTCTTAACTTTTTTCTTTACATTTTCTTTTGAGAACATTTTTTTTTGGAAATTTGTTCTCTTTCTTTTTCTTTTTTTATATTGGCTTTTCTCAATAACCAATTTCTTGAGATAACTAGAAGAAAATGTGAAATAAACTATTGACACATAAGAAAATGTGTGCATGTGCTCAAAAATTATAGCTCAGGGGGCTAGCAATGGATAGGTGATTATGGGATTGTGTTTGGGTTAATAGGTTTTGAAAGAATGCCTTTATCATGTTAACAAAATTCTAGTTCATTAAGCTTTGATTAAGAATTGAAACAAGTTCTAGAGATATATGAAATAAGCAGATACACACAAAAATGAAAAAAATTCAGGCCCAAATATCCTTCCAACAAGGTTAATATCTCAATGAACAATCTCAAGGTTTAAAAACATAAAGTGCTACTTTGTTGGCATACCCTTACTTACTTTGTGTTGAAAACATTGAAAATGAAATTAGCCAAATTCGACAATCATTTAGAGAATGGGAGGTGTTTTCGAAAAAACAAGAATCGCTTTGAAACTTATAAAATCTTTAAGAAACAAGTGTTACAAGAATCTAATTAGGGAGAGTTGTTGAATTGAGGCAATTTTTTTAAAAAAAATCATTTCTGAAAGAATATGGCACCGCGGCGAAACCAAAGTTCGCCGCAGTGAACAGTTCAGCACACAAACATTGCCGCGGCAAAAAACAACAGAAACTTTATTTGCCTCAATTACCAAGTTTAAAATTTGGACATTATGAACAATTGAATGACACAAACATTTAAGTGGTCAAAAAGGATGATCATGCATAATAAGAATGGAAAATTAGCACAAACTCCCCCACACTTAAACATCAAATTGTCCTTAATGATGAAGAATAAGTAACATAAATATGCAATAAAGTGAAAAGGGAAGGCGCAATAACACAAATTGGAAGGACAAATAGAATTATAGAAAAATGGTGTGCAAAAGGTGTGGACATTATAAAAATGAATTGGGCATCCGACAAACTAACTAGAAAAAATACAACAAAAGGAAAATACATGAAGAAACACTCGAACTACTCCATCGAGTGATCATCCCCAGCGTCAGAAGGAGCTGCCCTCGATGTGCCGACACCGTCAAGGGGATCAACTTCATCAGAAGGAATCTGGAAATGAAGGTGCGCAGCAATCAAGGCATCCATCTGCTGGCCATACCGCCAATCTCGATCCTGTCTGGCTACCACCTGGAGGAGAGTGTCCTGGAGTGCAGACACTCGGCTGGCGAGGGTCTGTAAGGTAACGGGCTCAGGAGGGGCCGGAGCTGGAGGATCGTCCTCGCTTGGCACTACAGCGACAGGGATGGTAACAATAGCAAGAGGTGGGGTGGAATGGGGAGGGGATCAAGGAGGAGGTTAGAGCCGAGGTTGTTTGAGGCGGACGTAACAAAATAGAGTAGCCGGGTTAAAGTAGCTGTCATTGTTGTATTTCGGGGCGTTATGGGCTCGAAATATGTCGTGATGAGGTGGGAAAAGGTGATGGTGTTGGTAAGCTTGGCGGTAGTGATGGAATCACAGAGGGCGGAGGTAATGGCATGTGCTATGTCAATCGGGCGATCAATCATCAAAAGGTACAAGTACAGGGCTTGCTGTTTGGTTACGTAAGCTAGGTGGATGGTGGGAATGATGTTGTTGCTAACTAAATGAAGCTAAAGACAAGCCTCAGGGCAGAGATCAGAATGCTTGAGGTAGCGTTAATAGATTCTGGGTTGATGTCAGAAGATGACCACGGGATAGAGCGTACGAATGACATTGTCCCAGGGATAGTGGTGTATCAACTGCTCGTAGTGGTAGCAGAAGATAGGTGGAAGGTTATAATGCTCTCGGATGTTGGAGGTGGTAATGGCGGTAGGGATTGTTACAAACCGAAAATTAATTTTCAAGGTGGTGTGGAGGCGAGCAAATGTATAAAAGTGGCGGACAAATTTGTCATTTCCCTGATCCTTAGGTTGAACTAATCCCATTAATTGAGAGTTGACCAATTGACGAACAAAGGGATTGTTGGGGGGGTCAAGCGAAAGGGGTGCTCCTTAATGAATGGCCTAGCATCAATTATTTCAGCTAGGTCAGCATGATTGGAGTCAGTGGAGGATCAGAATGAGGGGAGGAATGGGATTGATGGGAGGAGTCAGAGGAGCTAGAGGAGGCAGTGGGGGGGTGATGGGTAGGGTTCTTAGTTCGAGGCATATTCCCGCAGAAAAACAACAAATGGATTAAACAAAATTCACTAAAAGAACAAAACCTGCAAAGGTCGCCGCGACGACAGACCTTACCACGCCTTGGAGAAGAATGTCAGCTTACCACGCTGCAGCGAACTTGCCCTCATGTCAGATAAACAATCGAGGAAAGAACAGAACAAAGAAAAAAACTTATAAAGTAGGATGAGAGAGACGTAAATACAAACCACGAACACGAAATGGCTGAAGGAGAACGAAAACGAAGAGGAATGTCGCAAGGAAATTCGAATTTGTGCCGTGGCGAACTTTGGGTGAAGGATACGAAAAATGAGAAAGGAGGGAGGGGGGGATGGTAAGTTGAGAAGGAAGGAGAATGAAATGACAAAAAAGACAAAGGGTAGATGAAAGATCATAAGAACAATAAGGGTAAAAAGAAAATTTCAATCGGGGATTTTGTGTAGATAGGTTTTTCGTCGCGACGAAGGTATTCTCCACGACAAAAGAATTATTGCACACTGCGGCGAGGGCTGCGTAAAAATGTTCGCCGTGACAAAAAAATTAATTCATGCCGCGGCGAATTGGCTTAAGAGGCATTGTGGCCAAGGTGACTGATGAGTTCGCACGCCGCGGCGAAGTTTTCCTGAGGGAGAAAGAAACAAGACATGACAAGTGGATACTCAGCTCATAAGCAAGTCCTTAATCAACACAAAATAAAATGCAATTCATCATTTACACCAATTTCCTCTATCATAGAAGGTGTGTCATGCATCTAATAAAACATTGTATTCAAAGGGAAGATGAATTATTGAAGCAGAAAAAATAAACCTACGTCCTACTAAAAACTAAACCTAAGCCTTACTGAAATAGTTTCTACCCCACACTTAGTCAACATACTCATGCATAACAATGTTATCTTCAATCACAAAGTAGATGTAAGTTGTAAGTGAAGGATGAGAAACAACCTGTTGCTTACGATGGATCCTTCATCTCTGGGGTGACGTTCGGCTAATGGCCAAGCTGTGGTGAGGTAACTCGACCACTTCCCACTTTTGTGCTAATGTCTACACTCCGCAGTTCACCTGAAACATCAGCAAAAAATCCTTCCTCCAAGGGGTCATTAGTTAATGGGTTCATTGCGAGTTGAAATTCAGTGCATGCATCATCAGCAACAATGTCAAGCATGTTAACTCCTAGGAGCGAATAGTCCTCATGGGGGTGTTTCATAGCCTCATACATATTAAAGCTTACCTACTGGTCTCCTACCTCCATGGTGATCATACCCTCTTTCATGCTAATCATGGTACTAATAGTCCTTAAGAAGGGTCGACTGAGAATCAGAGAAGTTTCCTGCACAACTTCAAAAGACATATCAAGCACATAAAAATCAGCTGGAAAAACTAAACCCTTGACTTGTACCAAAATATACTCTATAATGCCCACAAGATGCCTAATTGATCTATTAGCCAATTGGGGAACCACAGATGTAGACTTCAGATTTTTGACTCCTAATGACTGATAAACAGACTGAGGCATAACATTAATGGCTGTCCTTAGATCTAACAAGGCTCTCCCTATGGTAACTTTACCTATAGTGCAAGGGATAGTGAAAAATCCAAGGTCTTGGCATTTTATTGGGATTTGAGGCTTGAATAGAGCTGACACATTTGAGCTTACTTGGACTCTCTCATTGGGCCTAAACTTCCTTTTATGGGTACATAGGTCTTTAATGTATTTAGCATAAGCAGGGACCCGTTTCACAAGATCAAGCAAAGGAATATTGACTTCTACTTTACTAAACAAATCAATGATATCATTTTCACGCTTAATGTCAGTCATTCACTTGCTCATCAAATATGAATTAGGAAAAGGAAGGTCTTGAAGATTTACCTCTTTACCTAAGGCTTCATTGGCTCCATGCTTGCTTGATTCCATATGCTCACTTGTTGCTTGTTCCTTGTAGCTCTTAGAAGTAGCTCCCTTGCCTTTTAGTTCAGACTTCCTCTCATTCAATAGTGCTTTTTCCTTGGAGCTTTCGGATTTCTTGATGATGTTCTTTGTTAATGGCAATTCCCCACTAACAAGCTCCTCTTCACATTCTCCTTCATCTTGATGGTTGAACCTCTCTTGTTTCCCACTTCGAAGAGTGATTGCATTTAAACTTTTAGGGTTCATCAAGGTGTTTGAAGTAATGGTTCCACTACTTCTTGCTTGGTTCTCGCTCATGTTGTTGGACAATTGAGTGATATAAGAGTTAATATTTTCTGTTTTCGTCTCCCATTGCTCCATTCTCTTTTCCAATGCATTGAATCGAGTAGCATTCTTCGAAGAATCTTGCTAAATCAGAGAAGCTATGACATTAAACTAGTTGTTGTTAGAATTCCGTTCCTCCAACTAAACCTAGGGTTGGCCCTCCATCCCTCATTATAAGTGTTGGAGTAGGGGTCCCATTTTTGATTTGTCCAACTTGGATATACTGTAGATGCTTCTTCATACGGACCGGGGCAAACACTGGATATGTGCATCATTGACCCACACATATCATAACTGGGTGCAGTAAGATCTGTAGAAGATGTGGGCCGATGCACATTCAAGTTCTTCAACTATGCAGTGATGAAAGAAAATTGTGAAGTTATTCTGCTCTCCAAAGAGTCAACTTTTGACTCCAAACTC
Organism: Erythroxylum guanchezii; assembly: GCA_025629825.1. Taxonomy (NCBI): domain Eukaryota; kingdom Viridiplantae; phylum Streptophyta; class Magnoliopsida; order Malpighiales; family Erythroxylaceae; genus Erythroxylum; species Erythroxylum guanchezii. The sequence continues at coordinate 11,650 of JAOTAX010006114.1, forward strand.
TCCATTCTTTTGGATTGGGCTGTTATGGTACGCAACTCATGCACTCCTTAGGTCTCTCTAACACTGTATTATTGATGATTCAGAGCCATCTTCTTGACCAAATCCCATTCTTCTAAAACTATAAGATCGATCAACGAACCTCCAGATGCCGCATCTAACATAAGTTTGTCTTGACTTTTCAGACCGTCATAGAAATATTGCACTAATTGTTCATCAGGTATCTGATGATGAGGGCATCTGGATAACAGATCTTGGAAGCGGTTCCAGTAGTCATAAAGAGACTCATCATAATCCTGGTTTGCCGAATAAATCTCTTTCCTCATCGATGAAGTTTGGGAATGTTGGGAACCGATCTCGAGACCGGACCCCAACTAGAAAACGAAACAGAAAATGGTAAACTAAAACGGAACGAAGAATAAAAGCAAACGAGAACAGATCAATTCCGATCCGACTTAAATCCGGAGCGGAACAAAGTGGACAGAAACGAACCGAAACGAGAAGAACGGAACGAAACCCATAGGAATCGAAAGATTGCAAATCTGACATCCACGGATTAAAACTTTAGAAAAGCGTCGTTGCGTTGGATACCTTAAGACTAACTCGGTCTAAACTAATCCGGTATAAATCCGAAACCGGTATATATTTTTTTCATTCCATTTATTCTTTATTAAATCATACACAAATCAAACCATATAATTTTCCCCATTTTGGAAAATCATCTTCAATCCAAACTCAATTTCTATAATTCTTCTTAATCATGTAATTTCTCAATTTCATCTTTAATAAAACTTATCCTAATGAAATTTCGGCAGCACAACGGCTGTATTTTGCAAAACCCAAAAATCTGCAAAGGAACAAATACACTTCTAATATCCCAAAACCAAACTCCAACTCATCAGACCTCCCGTCCAGAAATCCAAACAAAAATAATGCAAATCTATAACTAACACTTCAATAATTTTCATTCATCAATATCATTAATCCCAATCATATTCATAGTCAATCACAGTTCATATTCCATCTTCATATATAAATTTTGTAATTCAATTCAATACATCAATACGCAATCTAAAATTTGAACTCAATTCCATTTCCAAACGCAAAACCCATCATCCACATTCAAATTTCAATTTGGAATACAACTTCATAAGTCAATCCAAAACGCAAACTAATCCAATCATTTTCATATACAAACACAACGTATATCCCATAATCATATATAACCTTAGAACTCAAGTTCATACATAAATTCATGATTTATATACATCATCAAACCAAAGTGGCATTCTCAAGCCACGATACAAAACCAAATGCCCAAAAATCTCAACTAACCCTATTACATAAACATGCAAAACTGATGTCTTGACCGTCTTCATCTGATCTCCTGCTCGAAACCTAGAGATGGGGATGAAAGGTGGGGTGAGCTTGACAGCTCAGTGGATAACATATTTATAACTTAAAACATAAGTAAAAAT
>JAOTAX010006148.1:2485-13121 GCA_025629825.1 Erythroxylum guanchezii
TTAATAAACATTTTGGTTTGGATCCATTTTTGTGGCTGATTCTCTCAAACTTGTAGTTATGGCTTTGCTAAAAGAAGCTCCTGGTTTAGAGACTTAAGATGTAGTTATGTCAGGATGAAATTTGGGACACTTATTTTATTCTTCATTAGGAATTTAGGATATCTCTGTGAAATTTCTTTGGTTGCCCTTTATTTTCCTATAAATCTATTGTTGCTGTTATCCCATTACTATTCAAGGGTTTTATTAAAAATTGGGAAACATTGTTTCTCCTACTTCTCTGTCTATTCTTTCTGAACCTTAGCTTCTATTACCTTTCTATTTTCTCTGTCCCATTTTATATCTGTGCGGGATGAGGTCTATCCTTGTACTTTATAAGAAGTTAATTCATTTTAATGTGCTGTATATGTGGTTGAGCGGTTTGTATAGAATTTATCAAATACGATATTTTGAGAGTCCCTGGTGTATTATAGTTACAGGGTGAAGAATTCAGGCCTATGCTTAAACCAATGTAGGCACTCACTTTGCTTCCCTTTGCTGAAGCTTTAATTGCCTGAAACGTTTCTGCTCAGGTTCTTATTAACCAACTTAAGGAAGTTGCTCCAGCAATACAAAACTCAATTGAAGAATGTACAGAAAAGGTGAATAATATTCAATCCAACCTGCCAACCTTGAATAGGCTTCGTGGTCGAGCGACATCACCTATGCACGCTCAGAGTAGTGGAAGGACATTGGTAATTATATGTGATATTAGAATTACGACTTGCATAGTTTTGAATCATTCCTTACATAAGTTTTCTTTTTTATATAAAATTAGGAGAGTAGCTCAGATGATGTTGCAGATTTGACTTCAAAGATGTCCATTGTTCAGCTTGACAAGATTTCTGCCAGTCCCCCAGCTTTAAAGTTACCACAGTTGTTCAGTTTGACCCCAAATTCTTCAGGAAAGAGTGGAAATGTACAGAGGAGACAAGTATCTTCTGAAGTGAACAAGATGGAAAATATGTCAGAAAAGGATTCTCTGGACCAGCCATTTTCAAATAACCGCTTATATAGTCCCCTGCAAGGTTTGGTTCTTATCTTTAATATCAACTTCATGTTCTGCATGTCTATAAGCTTGTTATTTTATCAGGGTATTGGTTTTGGTATTTAACAACTTTTGGAGAGGCTTTCATTTCTAATTTTCTCTATTTGCAGATAGTGACTATTTTTATGTGCAAAACCTAAAGAAATCTGTAAGAGAAGCAGCTTTGTCGATGCAATCCTGCAATTTGGAGTCATCTAGAGAGAGTCATTCAGATGAAACAACCGAACATTTCTTCTTGCCTCTTGATGTTAATGGATTTTCTCGACTGGCCCCAGAGAAGAAAGTGGCTTCAACAAAAAGTAAACGATCTTTTACATCTCAGATGGATTCTGTCTTGCTTGAGAATCATGCTTATGATGGTCATATTGTTGGCAATTATGGCAATTTACCGGATCTCTTAAGCGAGATGGATTCACTTACTGAATATGAACCTGCAAAGGGCTTCCTATCTGCTGCTGGCTCAAATGGGGCAATATCTGATGGACAGACATTTTATGACATAGAAGAACCTAGGGATGAGGCCTTCTCTCCTCCTTTTTTAATGGACACATCACTTTTAGCAGATTCTTATGAGGATCTACTTGGTATGTTGATCTGGCAGCAAATTATTTGTTGATGGGGGCATTTTTGTTTCCTATCCATTATGTGGTGCAATTTCCCTGAAACATTAAAATCCAGGGCTTCAAACACAAGATGCGTAGTTGTGCATGCCAAGCTAACAAGCTTACAGCCTAGCTTATAGATCTTGTTCAGTCATAGATTAACAATGTTAAGTAACTTTCCCTATATTGCAAGTAATGTGCTTTTCAGTATATGTCTCCACTCTCTAGGCAGGTTTAAATGTTGTGTCTTAAGACCTGCAGTATTGACCCTGGCAGTATCCCACATTGATTTTGCTCATCTTTACCATTTCAGAGCTAACTAGAGGTTGCTTAAGAAATGCCTTTTGCTCTTGCTTCTTTATGTATGCTCTTTCTTAACCTGCTATATTTAACAACTAAGGCTGAAAAATGTCACTGATCTAAACCTCTCTTTGTTATTTTGCAGCCCCACTGTCAGAAACAGAGACTGCTTTGATGGAACATTGAAACTGAAATTTTGTAGTCGTGTTGCTTAGGAAGCGGAGGAAACAATTTGACGATTCATGTTGTTGGGATATTCCTTGTGACAGCTAACTTCTATGCTCTTTTCGTTCTTCACATTTCTGGCATCGCTTTCGGTATAAATGTTTGTTTAGTGGAAATGATAGACTGCTTGGCGGTATGGTGAGCTTAAAATTGTTTAGAATCCACGGCGCTATAACATGTGATATGTCACTTTGCATCACAAAGGCTATCTGCCAACGTGAATGCTTTCATCAAAGCAACTGCCAATGATGCCAATCGTAAGCGGCATGTTGTTTCTCCAGTGTACAACTCCAGGTAATTGAAGATTCATTGCTAGATGGCTGATTCTTTAATGTATGTGACAGGTACGTGTAACAATCAATTTGGATTTGGAACAAAATTGTGATTCTGTGCTTCTGGTTGTATTCTTTTGACACTGTTGTATAGCATGTATTTCTTTATAATAGTAAACTGTGTAGGATTGATACAAATCTGCCTGACTTTTGCCGTTCTCTTAAAACCTTTCTGTGATAACTTGAAGCTCTATTGTGTGATGGAAACTACCTCCATCTATTGATCAAGCTGCAGCGGCTTCTGACATATTTTGCTTAATTGCGGTATTCTGATCTCATTATTCTTTGATATAGTACAGCTTTTTGGATTGTCGGTACCAGTGTTGAATGTTCATAAAACCCATTATGTGCTTGGAATCGGCTTGCGTATTGATCCCAACCCCCAAAAGGTAAGGTTGGGAATCATATTATTAGGCCTACGCTGTTAAGTAATAGATTGGAGTATTTTGTTAATAGAATTATATAGAAGCTATCAAGTTAATCGAATTGATCGATAGAGTCTAAATATATTTGGTTTTCTTACGCGTTTTATTTTTTACATAATCTAATAAGGAACTGTAATAATTTAAACTAATATTTAAAATTACAATTATGTACTGTAAACAAATTTAAAGCAACATCAATGCTAGTATTAATTAAAAATGTCAAAACTGTTAAGTGGTTCTTACTCGATAATTATAAAGCTTTTTAGTTTTAGCATTCCAAAATTATTATTATTGTTTTGAATTAATACAAAAAGGTTACAAATGGTTATATAATTGAAATGAAATATAATTGACTCTTTAAAATAAACATAGTTACACTTAATTATATGTCAATTTGTATTAAAATAATTTAGATAAATATTTAACTATATGTATTTATATATGTTTAACTTTCTAAGATTCTTTACTATAGAAATTCAAAAAGTATTGAAGGTTTTTGTTTTACCTCCATTTTTGTTATTCCATCTCCAAAAAATGACGAATTTCATTCTCTAAAAGTGAATTCTTGGGTTAGCCATATAAAAAGGAATCTATGTGACTCAGGTTTATGTTGACCAAGCATTCTAAGAAGTTCAATTTTATACTTCTAGGAACCTACAACTCCATGCTCTAAAAAGGCGGCAGGTTATAATAGAAACAAGGGAGAAATTACAAACTTGTATCATGCATGGTCTGAAGGTAAAAATGTACAATTGTCAAGAGGCCATCATTCCTGCACTTGTCAATTGGGATACCTCCAAATGAAGAAAACTCCGTGAACCCGTTCGAGTTGTAAAAAGTCTCCAAATGCCATTTAAGAGATCCTTTGCATAACTTTATATGCTATACTTGTCCTGACTAATTTCTTTGTTTCTAGTGAAAAGCAGTAGCACCGTCTTGTCTGCTTATTGTTTTTTTAAGAGTAATCAAACGGAAATGAACTGAAAACGGTATATTTTTCATTGCAAAGGTGAAAAGAAATGGACTTTTGCTGAGGAGAACACAGTTATCTCACTATCAAGTTTTGCCAATTATGGTCATCTTGTAACTTTCTATTCCTTCTACAGATAAACAGAATTTTAAATTCTTAGATATTCATATAGAGATCTTTTCATTTTAAGAGAAATTCTATCTATTTTTCTGTTTAATTTAAAAATTCTAAATATCCTTTTAGGTATCTCTTAATTTTAAGAAAAACTCTATATACCACTCCAATTAATTGTGAATTATTGGATATCCCTCGTGCTTTGTGTTTCGACAAAAAAAATTATGTACCAGGTTAACGCTTTCTTATTTAGTTTAAATTTCTAGATATTTGATGTATGTTAGAAATACATTAGTTTTGTTGCTATTTTCACGACATATTACTTGTATTTTAGGTGATTTTTAAAGAATTTAATACTTAATTTGAGAAGTATTATCATTTCAAGTCTTATTTCTAGCTATATAAGGGAAATGAGTAAAATTAGAGAAGAATCAGACTGCATTGGAGCAAGCAATTTTGAAAGAACTAGGAAGAACCCATGAGTAAGACATCTACATGTTATCGTGTTAATGGTTGTGTTCAAAGGTAGTCTCTTTTGTTTCTCTTGCACAACCTTATATCCCTGTATTACTCTTTGGATGAAGAATACCACACTTTACAGAGTCTTATGTAGGTCTCGTGTTGGCAATAAGAAACATCAAAAAGTTACTTTGAAATTGTTCTAAACTAGTAGTCTTGATCAAGATTACATATTTCTTTGAAGATGGAACAAGAATTCATAAATAATTTTTTGAAGATTCAATATTCAAGATATAAGAACAATAATTCCTTTATCTTATTTTATTTATTGCTTTATGTTGATATCCTTTGTATGATTATAAATTAAATTGGATATAGATTTAGGTAAGATGACCCTAAGATGTGATATACATTGATTTTTTTCTTTGGTTTAATGAAATTCTAGTTTTTTCGTGTATTATGTATATATGTTTTATACTGATTGAATCAAAAGAGCAAAAGTGAAAGATTTAATACTTGATTCATGCGTTAAGATTTGAGAGATGAGATGTGTGTTTAGGTTATAGTATTGATAAAGAGATATAAGCGTGAGTTATTTAAGAGAAAGCCACAAGATCTTTTTAGGTTAGGGTAAAACATATCAATAGAGTTTATAAAATGAATTAGAGCATTCTCATTAACCTATGAATAGGGATTATATATTTCGAGAGAGAATATGATCTAAGTTATAAACTCTCACTGGTTCAAAAAAACAGATGTATTTATTAAACCAAGAGAAAATTGGATATAGTAAAGTCTTAAAAGAAACCTGGCCTAAATTTAGTTTTGTCATAGATTTATTTATTCTCGATTATTGCATTAGTTTAGCCTTTACATTTGTTAATTATTTTACTTCCTTATTCAATCATTTATAATTGTTTGTCTATCCTAATAAGTTTGTAAATAGCATGTAGTTAACCAACAGTTCTCATGGGATCAATTTATACTTACCCATGCTAATTATAGTTATGTTAAGCACTTGCGGTAATACACAATCAAATTTTTAGTGTAGTTGCGAAGGACTAGGGGTTAATATTCACAACTTTACAAACTGACTAAACAACGATTTTCTTTATTTTCTTTTATTTTTTTCTTTATTTATTTTTAAAACTCTCCTTCGTGATTATGTATTTGTGGCATACTTTTAGAATTTAGGTACCCATTGTTATAACTACCAAACATAATGGAGGGGTGGAAAGAATAGTATTCTCTGAAAGATTATAATATGTCATTGCTGATGATAATATTAGAAACTTGGATTTGAGGTAAGGTAATATGTATTTGGAAGTTTGATCATTATCAATGATGACATTTATAGTGTTAGCCACCTCAATCATGAATGTCAGACAAGGTAAGATGTATTTGGAAGTTCAATCATTATCAATGATGACATTTATAGTGTTAGCCACCTCAATCACAAATTTCAGACACCATACTATATGTAGAAGCAAGCAATTTGTTTAGAAAACTAGCTTTAAAGCATCCTTTATAACAACACTTGTAATCCATAATGGAGCAATTATTTCGAATTTGTATAAAACTATTAATTCACTCCAATTTTTACAAACAAGAATAGGATTAGGATCAAACCGTCAAGGAGCTCCATATTAAAGTCATTGTTATAAGTGTGGTAAGCATTTAAGAAGGCCTGTGAGGCTATGACCCTTTTCTATAACACATAATTTTCGAATGGACAACTTGTCAAGCTTGTTTCCCAAGAGTAGTCAGATGTTTTATCTAAATACACTAAGCTCAATTTAATAGAGGAAGTGAATGAAACAACCTCAAAGAGTGAAGAGAAGCTAAAGTTTTAAGAGAATGAGGAAGCTGCAGTTCAAAAAGAGATAGAAGAAGAGGAGAAGGTGGAAGATGAAGAAGAGAAGCCAAAGAAGAAGGATGCCAAGGAATTATCAAAAGTCATCTTAGATATAAAGGGCTACTACTTCCTACAGAGCAAACTGCCACAATCAATAAAGGAACAAAGGAGTTCTATGATTCTTTACTATATTGACAGTTTACTACCAAAAAGGGCATTAGCATATTTAATTGGTTTTATTAATTTGATACCATATATGTCTTGATTATACTTCAATATGTGACCTATTTATAAGCTAACGAATCTTGTTTTTAGAAACACTAATAGAGCCAAGTTGTTGAAGATAAATCTAGGTTGAACAAGTGTTAACAGTAAGGTTGAGATTATGACCAAAAACAATCACTTATTGGGAGGCAACCTTATACTTTTCTCTTTATGTTTAAGACTTTAGTGTTTTAGAGTTTTGGTTATTATTTGTTTATTTTGTTAGTATCATTTTGTGTTTTCGTTGTTTAGGTTATTATTTGTTTATTTTGTTAGTATCATTATTATTTTCTTAGTCTTGCTTTGTTGAATCTTGGTTAAAATCTCATATTAAGTGTTTAAAATTAGTGTATTCTTGACTTTTACAGGTTTTTAGGCCAACACAAGATCAACATGTTTTCATATTGACACACTAGAAGAAATAAAATGTGACACCTTTTAATATGATATCTATACGACATTATGTCGGGGTTGTATTGCCACATATGCCTCCGTATTTTTTTAAGGTTAAACTCGTGTTTACTTATAAGAAAGGATTAAAAATTTATAAAATAAGCGACTTTTTAACATAAATCCCTACATAGCAAGTTGTCCAACTCGTGTTGAGAGTACGAAAACAAGGTAACTATACACATTCTCATATTGTACCCTATGTCTAGGAATCAAAATGAAACATAATATATCTTTCAAACACGATACCTATATGGTCCCATGTAAACCCTGTGTTTTTACCTTGCGTTTTTTATTTCCTCCTTCGTATTTAATTCAAATAACATGCCCCTATATTTGTCAACAAGTACCTACACAACACCCATATGGTCTTGTGTAAAGGTCATAATCTGCAATATATAAGGCTTACCTAACCTATGTTTTATACGTTTTATATGGTGAAGATGTTTATGTGAATTACCTAGGCTACTTTAGTATGTTTAACCGGGTTTGGTTTGTTTAGGTTATAAATTAGATTAAGGGATATGAAAATTGATATTTTAACATTATAGGATATTAGTGACAGTTATACTATGCATGCATAATGAAAACATAAATATATAGGTTACATGGGTATCTTGTTTAATGGTTCATTTTCTTGTTTTGTATTTTATTACGATATACTCTAACCCTTACCATATAGGAAGTCCAACCTAATTCCCTTTTACACCTTTGCCATTTTTTTTAGGTGTAGGAGGAAAAATTCTAGCGATGGACATATCAAACAGCAGGATTATTGTATCCTCAGGGTCGCTCAGTGAAGATTCCTAGTGCAACTATATATATATATACTTCCATCATTATTATCCTGTCACATCTGCATGTAGGTCTATCAGAAATAGCCTCTCTACTATGTAGGGGTAAGGTTATGTACTATCAGACCTTCCCAAACCCCGCTTCACTGTAGAACTTCGGAGTATGATGATGATGATGATGATGGTGATACTCTACTCTCATATATGTATGTGATATTGATTATTATTTTTCAAGAGCTCATTCATACTTTCTTTTGGATATCATACTATGGAAAGGACTTAAGAATCATTCACACCACTTAAGAGACCCACATAACCACTGTCGTGTAAGAGGGTCAGAATAGACACTATCACCTATACTTTTTACACTACTACCTCGAGAACAATGCTTCGAAGAGGTAGTAGAGGCCAAAGTAGGCACCACTACTACTTCTAGTGGAGTTGTAACCTATAGTAGATAAGCAGTCAAATTATTTGTTGCTACACTTTGAGATGAAGATGGAATAGAGGAGGTATAAGATCTTTTGCATGAGGCAACTCAGGTAAGTGGATCTCGATAATAAAGTACAAGAGCTTATATCTTTTGATGGTGGTTAGACATGTTCGAATTTCAGGACCCAGTCTACAGAGAGCTCATCCTAAATTTCATTATATATTGGAGGTTGACGACACCAAGATGTCATGAAAGGATGCATTAGTCCTCAAGTTCAGGATGGGAGGTGTGAACTATAGCCTAAGCTACAAACAATTTATGATCCACACCGAGTTTGATACAAAGGAGCGCATAGAGATACTAACATCAAACATGATCTCCCATGATTAGGACCTCTAGAAATGGACTCATTAAACTATTGGCAGTTGATGGCCACTGTACATCATGTCATCCCATAAAATCCAAAGAATTTGGGTCCAGATTCTCATAAGTGCAATTCTTGTAGAATCTCTTGATGCATTTTTTATGTTTAAGGAGAGAGAGCACTGATGTAGTTAGTATGAAGGATTTATTACTAATTTATTGTATATGCTAAAGGTAGAGGATGCACTTTAACATCATTTTTATATAGCTAAGTCGTGGGTACCTAAATGGGCCAACTTTAAGATCGATGGCAGTGGCTCAGTCAACACATAATGAGCATAAGGACTTTGATTATCACTAGATGATACAAACATGACAGTGGAGGCTACTTCTATGTCGATTACTATAAAGATTCTTATAGCAATTTAGATGGTTAATCTTAGGACAAAAAATCAAGAGGATTACTTTGCACACGTAAGTAGGCACCAATCCAAGAGGAATAGAATGTAGACTTGAAGAGAGCTCCAAATCCACATTCACCATCACCAACTGTCCTAACAACCTAACCAACTAATCTTACTTACATGGAGACATATATGCATTAGCTAGGTTACACCATATTACAGATTGTGCAGTATTTATAAGTGGAGATTATACCTTTACTAGTGTAACCTAAGGAGCCATTTACGTAGGATGAGATGGAGCACCAACCAGCAATGCTCAAGGATGATGGAGCCATACTTGATCAGCCTAAAGATTTCAAGGAGCCAATCAAAGAGGGGGATGTCGAGGATGCATAGTCTAGAGAGTTAAAGGAGACTGTCATGTCGATGGGAGAGGAGATCATCATTCTTAATTATTATATAAGGATAATGGCAATTGAGTCCTTTATTAGGAGCTTTATAAAGAGGATCTCATTTGTTGATATAAGGATAATGACAATTGAATCCTCCATTAGCTTTAAATTCCTGTTTATCCCTCAATTTATCTCTTCATTTTGTGACAAATCATATTTACCACTCTAAGATTTCTTAGTTTAGTTTTAAATTCTTCAAAATCCCTCCAGATATCTTTTCATTTTGGGAAAGTCCTTGAAACTATTATATGATTTAATTTTAAATTCCTAGATATACCTCCTATTTTCTCTTTATTTTAGAAAAATCTTATATACCACTTTAGGATTTTCTTGTTTATTTTAAATTCCTCGACATCCCTTTAAGTCTCTCTTTATGTACCACTTTGGGACTTTCAAGTTTATTTGTAAATTTCTGAATATCCCTCTACGCATTTCTTCATTTTAGAAAAAAGCCTATACACTACTGTAGTTCTTTTCTATTTAGTTGTAAATTTCTAGATATCTCCCTAGGTATTTCTTCATTTTAAGAAAAGAAAACCTAGAAACGATTCTAAGATTTCCAAGTTTAGTTTTAAATTATGATATATCACTCTAGGTATCTTTTTAAAAAAAAAACTTTATCAATTACTCTAGGATTTTTTAGTTTAGTTTTAAATTTCAGGATATCCCTCAAGGTATTTCTTTATTTTCAAAAATCTTATATATCACTCTAGAACTTCTCTATTTAGTTAAAAAATCTTAGATATCTCTATAGGTATTCTCTTGAGTTTTGAAAACCTTTGAAATCATTGTAGGACTTTTCCATTTAGTTTTAAATTGTTGGATGTCCATTGAGGTATTTCTTTTTTGGGTTAATTACTAAAAAAAGCCCAAATTTTTCTCAAAATTTCAATTATAACTCAAACTTTAAAAAATAGCAATAAAACGTACAAACTTGAAAATTTTTTAATTATAGCCCGACGTTAGCCTTACTATTATTTATTCTGACGTAATACTGCCACATGTCAATGGACCCCATAATCAGACATGTCAGCTGTTAGAGTAGTGCCCTAAAGGCAATCGTCTTTAGCGCGTTTTGTACAAAGTGGTGTACAATCTTTATGTATAAAT
>JAOTAX010006241.1:0-13109 GCA_025629825.1 Erythroxylum guanchezii
TTTTTGTACTTTTGCTAGAAGTAGGTTACTGTTTTCTGAGAGTTGACAGGTGAAGTGATATGTCTTAGTTCCTTCTTTATTATCATCTTCTTCAAATTTTCTTCCCATACACAGAGTTTAAACCTTCTAAGAGATTTCTATGATTTTCTTTTCCTACACCAAACTCACTTTGCCATTTGTGTTCTCTACCCTAAGAAAAACCAAAAGTTGGTCATTGTACTCGATGAAGTACTTAAATGGTGTGGAGTAAAAGGCTTGAAGATTTTGAAGTTGTCAGCAGGTAAGTAGTAAATAAATCCTTTAGAGTTGGGGATTTATTAAATAAAATTTTCATGAAAAATGGCATTTACGTGTTTGTTCATAAATATTGTGTTGTTGTGGATGAAAAAGATTTGGTTATAGTGTTAATTTAATGTTTTGAAAGATTATTAGTGATTGGGTGTTGTAAAAGTGATTTTTTAGAAGAGATACTTTAGGTAGAAGATGAGTTAGATGTAAAACGTTGAAAGTTTGAAAATTTAGAAATTGTTCACTGAGGATGCTTCAGTCTTTTAGTCACAACGTTTTCTCTAGTTGTCCAAACGAGATGATTCTTGATTTGGATTAAACTAGAGATATACGCCTATATTTCATATGAAGACATTGAATTTCAATTCTGTCTCAAAGAGTCTCAAAATTTAATGAAGTTGAGAATTGAGTGCAGGACGTTGGGAGCTGATTGTAAAATTCGTATTCTGACTTCGGGAGAAAATCTAGATTAATCAACATAGATTTTGGCAAATTTTCCTTTTGAAAGTTGTAGATCTTTTTGTTATCTTTCCGGCGGTATATAGAATGGAATTTTTGGACATTTGAGTCAAAAGTTATGATCTGTATAAGTGGCAATGTTCTGGGAAGCAAAAGTAAGATGAAGCAAAGACGAAAAAAAAGTAAGACGAAGCAAAAGTAAAACGATACAAAAATAAGATGATACAAAAGTAAGACGATACAAAAGTAAGACGAAGCAAAGTAAGACGAAGAAAAAGTAAGACTAAGCAAAGTAAGAAGAAGCGCAAGTAAGATGAAGCGAAAGTAAGACGAAGCGAAAGTAAAACAATTGAGGACATAAATATGTTTGATTCTTTTGGTCATAACTTCTTCTCTCGGCACCCAATTGATCTGATTCTTAAACCATTGGATTCGTAAGACATTGCTCTACATCTCTACCAAAAATTAAAGCTTTTTGAAATGAAGTGAGAGAGATAGAGTGAAAAACATGGGACGGGTACAGTGAGTGTGCTCTTAAAGGATATGAACTGGTGTTATTCTACTGAACTTACTTCAGTATTTTGATGATTTCTAGAGCTCTACTAATCCAAATGAGAAATGAATTGTGAATTTAATGGTTTTAGTGAGGAATAAACCTAAGTATAAATTGTACTTAGATGAGTTTGGATATGAGAGCAATTTTATGTCGGATAGTACCCAGAATTATCATGAGCATGCATCGTACATAATTCATTTCATACATATGCATTCTTGAATACTTATGGTTGTTCCAATTGTGATACTGTGTATATTATTTGTTATAGAGGGACAACTAGAACGTCAACCTCCAGATGTTGTCGGATCTTCCAGGCATTAGCTTCGGTAGCAATTTGTGAGTCAACCTAGATGATTTACTAGGATTGATTGATTTGATTTGATTTGCTTAAACTTCCAATATTATTGGACTACTTGCGATTTGTTTCTAAATTCTGGACTTGAAGTCCGAGGAGTTGAAAGTTGGCATGTATTGGAAGTGTTCTAATTTGATGTGAAATCCTATATGATATGTGAATTCTCAACGAATGTTGAATGCCGGACTTAGGTCCAATGATTATGAGTTTCTGATTAAACATCATATCTGATTATCTGATATGGTATGATCAGTATGTGATGCATTTCATAAAATGCATGCTTAGATAAAGGCGTTGTGACTTGAGTTGCCAATTTTAAGCGCTTCCACGTAGAGCTTTGCTCTGTGAACTCTGATTATGCACGTAGAGCTATGCTCTGTGAACTCTGTTCTGAATGGGCCCTATGGGCCAGTATTTGTATAAGTGATTGGCACTCAGTCACCACAACAAGAATGAACATGAGTCTCATGCATATAGTATTATAAGACTGAAGATCATGAATGGTTTACAAGGTGATATTAATTGCCTATGTGACATGCCATGATATGTGAGTATTTGAACAATAAATGTATGCTTAAAATGAATAATTGTGCAATATGTGATATGTGTATAAGATCCTGTAAATTCATCAATGATGGTTCACTCATTGAGTTCGCAAAACTCATCAAAATTGTAACGTTGTGTTTTGGCAAGTGAAGTCATGGCTCAAAGGTCAGTCAGCCGGGATTTTTGGATGGCTTAGGTAGATCTGATATATTTTCCTCTTTCATGCAATACTTATGTACTAGGTTTTGTTGATGTACATGTAGTAAAGGTTCAAAGACAATGTAGACTTTCTTTTTTTTTTTAGAAAAGAAATGAGGAAAAGTTGGATTTTAAAATATTGTAGATTTCTTATGATTCTTTTCAAGTGATTATAATATTATGCCATGTGAAGTGAGTGTAGTGTTGAACGTAGCGTGCCCTTATCCTAGGGTATGTGCCGGAATGACCTCCGGGTGTCCCGGTGCGTATCTCAAGGGAAGGGGGCGCTTCATTTAGGTGGTATTAGAGCATGGTTTGGCATCTGTTGGGACATATAGGAATGTTAAGCATGAAATATTGTGTGAAATGCGGATAACGATTGAAGTTATTACTACAAGGCCCAACTTACCAATGGTGGAAGACTGTTCTAGGCAGTACCACTAGGCCTTTTCCATTGAAGTGGGAAGACTTTCTGAGGGTCTTTAGAAATAACTACATGCCCAAGATCTACTTAGACATGAAGATGCAAGAGTTCTTGGAATTGAAGTGAGGCAAGATAGCAGTGGCGGACTATGAGGTCCGATTTATTGAATTGATGGGTTCTGCTACTGCTCTTGTCCCTACAGAAGAAGACAAGTGCAGGAGATTTGAGAATGGGCTTAATATAGAGATTAGAACAAGGTTGGCGAGGTTAGATATGGGCACTTTCACTGAGTTGAGAGCTGCCTCAATTAGAATTGAACAGCTGATGAAGGAGAAACAAGTACAGACTGGGCAAGGGTCTAGAGGAAAGAAGTCTAGTGAGAGTCAAGGCAGTTCTGGAAGGAGCTTCAGCAAGCGTCAAAATAGACCATTCAGATGCTCAGGTGGATCCAGGCAGTCAGGATCTAGGCCGAGGGGCAAGATTTCACAAACTGGCAGTGAGAGAGGCTCAGCTCAGAATCAGCTTCTAGTCTGTGAGTATTGTGAGAGAAGGCATAGTGGCGAGTTTCGGAGAATGTACGGGGCTTGTTTTAAATATGGCTCCATAGACCACCAGATTAGAGATTGTCCAGCTACTTTGGGGACTCAGACTGTGGTCAGTGCACGATCTGGGAGTAATACAACTGTTCAACAGAGCAGAGGTGGTGGATCTGGACAAAGAGGCCGAGGGAGAGACAGAGGCCAAGTTGGGAGTTCTTCCATGAGGCCTGAGGGACAAGACAGCTGGCCACAGTCCCAAGCCAGGGTCTATGCCATGACTACACAGGAGGCCCAAGACTCACCAGATGTGGTAGCAGGTGCGCTTCTTGTTTATGACTTTGAGGCTTTTGCAGTGCTAGATCCAGGATCCACACACTCCTTTATTGCACCGCATTAGGTATGTAGGTTACATTGTGATAGAGAGTTACTACAATATGGATTGGAGGTGAGTACGCCAATAGGCAGTACTATTGTTGCAGGTGAGGTCTGCAAGAGGTGCTTGTTTAGGATTGATCAAGCAATATTGAAGGTAGACCTGATAGTATTACAGTTGAGGGAGATATAAGTGATCCTAGGCATGGATTGGCTCACTGCCCATAGGGTCATCATGAACTGCTACACCAAGGAGGTATTACTAGAATCTCTTGGTCAGCCAAGGGCAGTATTCAGAGTAGTTAGTTAGGCAGTGCCAGCTAGGATGATATCCTTCGTGAGTGCATTGAGGTTGATGCAGGGAGGATGTGAGGCTTATCTGGCCCACATCATTGATACTAGAGTTGAGCAGAGTATATAGGACATTCCATGATCAGGGAGTTTCCGGATGTATTTCCAGATGAGCTACCTAGTTTACCACCAGATCGGGAAACAGAGTTCATGATTGACCTAGTTCCAGTCGTTGCTCCTATATCTATTCCTCCATATAGGATGGCACCTGTGGAACTGAAGGAGCTTAAAGCATAACATCAGGAGTTATTGGAAAAGGGCTTAATAAGGCCCATTGTTTCACCTTGGGGAGCTCTAGTGCTATTTGTGTGGAAGAAAGATGGGACTTTGAGGTTGTGCATTGATTATAGGCAACTGAATCAAGTGACAGTGAAGAACAAGTATCTGTTGCCTAGAATTGATGATTTGCTTGATCAGTTGCAGAGAGCGCAGTTATTTACTAAACTGGATCTGAGATCAGGATATTATCAGTTGAAGATAGCAAAGAATGATATCCCTAAGAGTGCATTCAGGAGCAGGTATGGGCACTTCGAGTTTCTAGTGATGCCGTTTGGGATGACTAATGCCCCAGTAGCTTTTATGGCCCTGATGAAAAAGATGTTTCAACCCTACCTGGATCAATTTGTGATTATGTTTATTGATGATATCTTGGTATATTCAAAGAGTAGAAAGGAGAATGCTGAGCATCTAAACGTCATTTTATAGATTATGAGAGAGAAGCAGTTGTATGCCAACTTTAGTAAGTGTGAATTTTGGTTGGATCAGGTTGTGTTTCTGGGTCATATAGTGACTAGAGATGGCATACAAGTAGATCGGAAGAAGGTAGAGGCGGTGTTGAATTGGGAAGCTTCAAGAAATGTGTCAGAGATCCAAAGCTTCCTAGGATTTGCTGGATATTATCGGAGGTTTATCGAGGGATTTTCTCTGATCTCAACCCCTTTGACAAAACTTTTGAGGAAGAATGCAGTGTTCAGCTGGAATGAGAAGTATCAGAAGAGCTTTGAGGAGCTGAAACATTGATTGACTACTGCACTGGTGTTGACTATTCCATCGGGGACCGAAGGATATGTGGTGTACAGTGAAGCATTACATCAAGGATTGGGATATGTATTGATGCAGCATGGCAAGGTGATCACTATGCATCGAGACAATTAAGGTCTCACGAGATCAACTATCTAGTACATGATTTAGAGCTAGCTGCAGTTGTCTTTGCTCTAAAGATTTGGAGACATTATCTGTATGGAGAGACTTTCCAGATATACACTGATCATAAAAGTCTTAGGTATTTGCTGAGTCAGAAGGAGTTAAACTTGAGGCAGAGGAGATGGATTGAGCTACTGAAAGATTATGATTGCATTATTGAATACCACCCAGGGAAAGCTAATATGGTGGCAGATGCTTTGAGCAAGAAGTCTAATATCAGCACAACTTAGATTCAATTATCGAGGCTACCTAATTTGATACATTTAAGAGCTCTGAATGTGGGGCTAAATCTGGAGCAAGATAAGGCACTGATTGCTACTTTAAAGCTGAGACCGATGCTACATGACAATATCAGGAAAGCCCAGGGCAAAGATCCTAATATAGTGAAGCTTATGGAGAAAGTGAAAGTGAATCCAGATTCTGAGTTTGAATTGAGGGATGAGACATTATGGTTGAGACAGAGTCTGTGTGTGCCTAATGTAGATGATATGAGGAAGGAGATTCTTAAGGAAGCTCATATGGTCGCCTATGCTATGCATCCTGGTACTACCAGGATGTATAACAGATTGAAGCAACATTTCTGGTGGCCTGGAATGAAGAAACAAGTGGCGGAGTATGTGTTTAAGTGTATGACTTACCAGCAAGTGAAGGCTGAGCACCAGGCTCTAGTAGGGAAGTTACATTCGTTGCCCATTCCAGAGTGGAAATGGGAACGGATCACTATGGACTTCATCATGGGATTGCCTAAGACTTCGAGGTAGCATGATGCTATATGGGTCGTAGTGGACCGGTTGATTAAATCGGCCCACTTCTTACAAGTGAGAGAGAATAGCTCACTAGATTAGTTGGGCCAGAAGTCTGTGAATGGGGTGGTGAGACTGCATGGGGTTCTGGTGTCCATAGTATCGGACAGGGATCCCAGATTTACTTCGAGGGTTTGGAGGAGCTTGTAGTCTGCTATGGGTACTAAGTTGAATTTCAGTACAACATTTGATCCTCAGCCAGATGGACAGAGTGAAAGGACAATCAAAACTATTGAGGATATGCTCAGGGCTTGTGTATTGGAGTTTCGAGGAGCTTGGGATCAATATATGGCATTAATTGAGCTTGCCAATAATAATCATTACCACAGTAGTATCAGAATGGCACCCTATGAAGCATTGTATGAAAGAAAGTGTCGGACGTCATTATAATAGGATGAAGAGGGCTTGAGAATGGTTAAAGGCGTAGATTTGATACAGGATACAGTAGATAAGGTGAAGTTGATCCGAAGTTGAATCAAAGCGGTTCAGGATAGACAGAAGAGTTATGTGGATCAACATCGACGTGATATGGAGTATAACGTGGGAGACAGAGTATTTTTTAGAGTGTTACCCTAGAGGGGAGTTTTGAGATTTGGTAAAAAGGGCAAGTTGAGCCCTAGGTACATTGGTCCTTCTGAGATCATTGAGAGGATTGGACCTTTAGCCTATAAGTTGGCTTTACCAAATAAGGTGTCTCAATTGCATAATGTGTTTCATGTGAGTATGCTCCGAAGATACCGATCAGATCCGACATATATGATACCAACTCAGGAGATTGAGGTTGCTAGTAACTTAAGCTATATTGAGGAGCTTATCAAAATTGTTGGATCGCAAATAAAGCAGTTGAGGAATAGGGTCATTTCATTGGTAAAAGTCCTTTGGAGGAACCACTCAACTGAAGAAGCAACATGGGAGATATAGGAGCATATGAGGAGATAATACCCCCACCTGTTCGAGCAAACAGGTAAGAATTTCAAGAACGAAATTTCTTTAAGGAGGGGAGAGTTGCAACATCCCATTACATGTGGGAGGCTTAGAATGGAAATTGTGAGTGATTAATGAGAGTTAGAGATGCACTTCCATGTTCATGCATAACATACCGTACACTTATACATGAATAGTGAATTGATCTGCACATAAAAATCATTGTACATGTACTCATGAATAACTCCGGGTATTATTGGATTGATTTGTGAATTTTTGAGAATTATGAATGTTTTTACATTATAAATTTTATGGGTTAGTGAAACTGTGATATTTTTAATTTTGGTGAATTTAGGAGTAATTTCAAAATTTTTGGAATTTTTATGGGAAGAAAAAGGAATCAAAAGAGTATTGGGGATAATTGGATTGTAAAGATGATAGTTGTATTGGAAAGAGGAGAGCTAAATGGAGTTAGTTTCAAAAGAAACTAAGTTAGAGTTTAGTCATTAAGAAAGTGACAAGTGTCACCTAGACTTTTTGTACTTTTGCTAGAAGTAGGTTACTGTTTTCTAAGAGTTGACAGGTGAAGTGATATGTCTTAGTTCCTTCTTCATTATCATATTCTTTAAAAAAATTTCTCATACACAGAGTTTACACCTTCTAAGAGATTTCTATGCTTTTATTTTCATACACTAAACTCACTTTGCCATTTGTGTCCTTTACCCTAAGAGAAACCAGAAGTTCATCATTGCACTCAGTGAAGTACGTAAATCATATGGAGTTTAAGGCTTAAAGATTTTGAAGTTGTCAGCAGGTAAGTAGCGAATAAAGCCTTTAGAGGTTGGGATTTATGAAATAAATTTGGTAAGTTACTGTCATCTGCATGGACAATGGCATTTACATGTTTGGTCATAAATACTGTGTTGTTGGGGATGAAAAAGATTTGGTTATAGTGTTAATTTAATGTTTTGAAAGATTATTAGTGATTAGGCATTGTAAAAGTGATTTTTTAGAAGAGATACTTTAGGCAGAAGATGAGTTAGATGTAAAATGTTGAAAGTTTGAAAATCTGGAAAATGTTCACTGAGGATGCTTCAGTCTTTTAGTCACAATGTTTTCTCTAGTTGCCCAAACTAGATGATTCTTGATTTGGATTAAACTAGAGATATATGCCTATATTTTGTATGAAGACATCGAATTTCAATTCTATCTCAAAGAGTCTCAAAATTTCATGAAGTTGAGAACTGGGTGTAGGACGTTGGGAGTTGATTGTAAAATTCGTATTCTGACTTTGGGAGAAAACTTGGAATAATCTAGATATATTTTGGCAAAGTTTCCTTCTTGAGAGTTTGTCTTTTTGTTATCTTTCCAACGGTATGCAGAATGGAATTTTTGGAAATTTGAGTCAAAAGTTATGATCTGTATAAGTGGCGATGTTCTGGGAAGAAAAAGTAAGACGAAGCAAAGTAAGACGAAACAAAAGTAAGATGAAGCAAAATAAGACGATACAAAAGTAAGATGAAGCAAAGTAAGACGAAGAAAAAGCAAGACAAAGGAAAAGTAAGATGAAGCAAAGTAAGACGAAGCGAAAGTAAGACAATTGAGGACATAAACATGTTTGATTCTTTTAGTCATAACTTCTTCTCTAGACACCCAAATGATCTGATTCCTAAACCATTGGATTCGTAAGACATTGCTCTGCATCTCTACCAAAAATCAAAACTTTCTGAAATGAAGTGAGAAAGATTAACTGAAAAACATGGGACGGGTACAGTGAGTGTGCTCTTAAAGGATATGAACTGGTGTTATTCCACTGAACTTACTTCAGTATTTCGATGATTTATAGAGCTCTACTGATCCAAATGAGAAATGAATTGTGAATTTAATGGTTTTAGTGAGGCATAAACCTAAGTATAAATTGTACTTAGATGAGTTTGAATATGAGAGCAATTTTGTGTCGGATAGTACCTGGAATTATCATGAACATGCATCGTGCATAATTCATTTCATACATGTGCATTCTTGAATACTTTTGGTTATTCAAATTGTGATACTGTGTATATTATTTGTTATAGAGGGGCAACTAGAACGTCAACCTCCAGACGTTGCCGATCTTCCAAGGATTAGTTTCGGGAGCAACTTGTGAGTCAACTTAAATGATTTCCTAGGATTGATTGATTTGATTCGATTTGCTTAAACATCCAATATTATTGAACTACTTGAGATTTGTTTCTGAATTCCGGACTTGAAGTTCGAGAAGTTGAAAGTTGGCATGTATTGGAAGTGTTCTGATTTGATGCGAAATCCTATATGATATGTGAATTCTCAACGAATGTTGAACGTCGGACTTAGGTCTGAGGATTATGAGTTTCTGATTAAACATCATATGTTATTATCTAATATGGTATGATCAGTATGTGATGCATTTCATAAAATGCATGCTTAGATAAAGGCGTTGTGACTTGAGTTGCCAGTTTTAAGCGCTTCCACGTAGAGCTTTGCTCCGTGAACTCTGATTCTGCATGTAGAGCTATGCTTTATGAACTCTATTTTGACTGAGCCCTATAGGCCAGTATTTATATAAGTGATTGGCACTCAGTCACCACAACAAGAATGAACATGAGTCTCATGCATATAGTATTATAAGACTGAAGATCAGGAATGGTTTGCAAGGTGATATTGAATGCCTATGTGACATGCTATGATATGTAAGTATCTGAACAATAAATGTATGCTTAAAATGAGTAATTGTGCAAAATGTGATATGTGTATAAGATCCAGTGAATTCATCAATGATGGTTCACTCATTAAGTTTGCATAACTCATCAAAATTGCAACGTTGTCTTTTCAAGACCGAGAGACAACTCTAGCTACTGAGGGGCTCCACTGCCTTGTTGATTGTGTTTTGACAAATGAAGTCATGGCTCAAAGGTCGGTCAGCTGGGATTTTTAGATGACTTTGATAGATCATATATATTTTCCTCTTTCATGCAGTAGTTATGTACTAGGTTTTGTTGATGTACATGTAGTAAAGGTTGAAAGACAATGTAGACTTTCAATTTTTTTGAGAAACAAAATGAGGAAAAGTTGGATTTTAAAATATTGTAGATTTCTTATGATGCTTTTCAAGTGATTATAATACCATACCATGTGAAGTAAGTGTAGTGTTGAACGTAGCGTGCCCTTATCTTAGGGTATGTGTCGGAATGACCTCCGGGCGCCCCGGTGCATATCTTTAGGTAAAGGGGCGCTACAAAATCTCTATACATTCTCGTACTCCTCGAGTGCATTGCATAGGGAGCATTGTGCTCCTCTTCAACGATTTCATCTTTCAACTCTACTATGTCTGGGACACACAATCTGTTACCTACCACCATCAGTCCATCCTCTCTTATCTCTATTTCCGAAGGTGTACCCTTGTTAATCTCCTCTTTGAGTCTGCCCAAATGCTTGTCCTGAGCCTGCATTTCTTTAATCTTCTCATTTAACGCTGGCCTTACCCTAAAGTTAGCCAATGTATACCCAGATTCAGCTTGCCTTAATGTCACCTAAAGTTTGGCTAATTCCTTTAACAAAGGAACATATACTGTCTTCACATGTGCTATAGTCGATTTTCTACTCAGTGCATCTGCTACTACATTAGCTTTCCCTGGGTGGTAATCTATCATCAAATCATAATCTTTCAGTAGTTCCAACCATCTTCTCTGTCTCAGATTCAACTCTTTCTGGATCATAAATACTTATGAATTTTGTGATCTGTAAACACCCTGTTGGTAACTCCATACAAGTAGTGTCTCCATATTTTCAATGCAAAGATTATAGCAACTAACTCCAAATCATGTGTGGGATAATTCATCTCATAAGGCTTTAATTGCCTAGAAGCATACACAATCACCTTATCTTCTTGCATCAATATACAACTCAAACCCTTCCTTAAAGCATCACTATAGACTACATATCTGTCACTACCCGAAGGCAAAGTCAAAATTGGTGCACTTATGAGCCTATTCTTTAATTCCTCAAAACTATTCTGACACTTGCCCGTCCATGAAAACTTCTGATTCTTCCTTTTCAATTTGGTAAGTGGAGCTGCTATTATGGAAAAGCCCTCCATAAACCTCCTGTAATACCCAACTAAACCCAAGAAACTCCTCACTTCTGCTATATTCTTAGGTGTTTCCCATTTAACTACAGCTTCTATTTTCCTCGGATCCACATGCACTCCTTGTTCTGAGATCACATGTCCAAGGAATGCTACTTCCCTTGGCCAAAATTCACATTTGTCGAATTTGGCGTACAGCTCATTCTTCCTCAATGTTCCCAAGGCGATCCTCAAATGCTCTTCATGCTCCTTATCACTCTTGGAATAAACCAAGATATCATCAATGAAGACAATGATAAATTGGTCCCAGAAAGGTTTAAAGACTCGATTCATCAAATCCATAAAGGCTGCAGGGGCATTCGTCAATCCGAAGGGCATAACTAAAAGTTCAAAATGCCCATACTGTGTTCTGAAAGCAGTCTTTGGCACATCAGACTCCTTTATCCTCAACTGGTGGTAACCCAATCTCAAGTCTATCTTGGAGAAGACTTTTGCCCCTTGCAATTGATCAAACAAATCATCTATGCGTGGAACCGGATACCTATTCTTGACAGTGACATAGTTAAGCTTCCTATAATCCATACACATCCTTAACGATCCATCTTTCTTCTTCACAAAAAGGACCAGATCTCCCCAAGGCGAAGAGGTCGGCCTTATGCGTCCTTTCTCCAACAAATCCTCCAATTACTTTTTAAGCTCCTTCAATTCCACCAGAGCCATTCGGTAAGGTGGAATTGAGATCGGTGTAGTACCTGAAAGAAGCTCAATGGGAAACTCAATTTTCCTAGGCGACTGTAGTCCTAGTAATTCCCGGGGAAAGACATCCGAGAACTCCATAACCATAAGAATATCTTCTAAATTCCCCCTATATGCCCATGTGTCTGTCATACAGGCCAAAAATGCCTCGCATCCTTTCCTTATTATCTTCTCTCCTGTCAGAGCCGAAACCATTCTAGGCGGGCTTATTTTTCTGTCCCCCGTAAACACCACTCTTCTGTCGTTATCCAATTCAAACTCCACGGTCTTCTGTTTACAATCCAGATGGGCATTGAACTTCTCTAATGTGTCCATGCCTAAAATTACATCCAAGCCTCCCATTTTAAATGGCATTAAGTCTACCACCAAGAGTTCCCCACTAATGCATGCCTCACACTCTTTATACACTTGAGTAATAACAATATACTGGCCGATTGGAGTACTAACCAGTAACAGAGTATCCAACGGGCTCAGATTTCTACCTTACACCGTTCTACTTAATGACATAAATGAATGGGTAGAACCTGGATCAATCAAAGCAACAATGTCAGAATCAAATAATTTAACTATACCAGCCACAACTTATGGAGCGATTTCTGCATCTTCCCGTGTCATTACAAACACCTTAGCTGATGCTTGCCCCCTTGGTCTTCCTTAAGGATTCACCCTCTTAGTTGCCTCAGAACTACCTGTTTCTATTGCCGTCTTGTGCCCTACAACTTCGGATCTCTTAGAAACTTGCATATGACTTCTCTCCTGTTTTGCATACTGAGGACACTCTCTGGCCATGTGCCCCTTCTCTCCACATTTGAAACAAGCTCCTGTTAATCTATAACACTCTCCTCCATGGAACTTGCCACAATGATCACACTTAGGGACGAATGACTTGTCCCCTTCTCCCTTTCTGTTGCCTCTTACCATAGAGGCTTGGTGAGAATAAGTAGGAGTCTTCATCTGTCTGTACCTACTTGTACAACTGCTCCTCTCCTCGGACTGCATAGGGAAGCTCCTAGCACTCCTCTCGGACATAGGAGTACTAGTACTACCTTCCCTCTTGAACTGTTCTCTCCCGTTTCTCTTTTTATTCACAGGACTCTTTATATTCTCTATATTTTCAACCATCAGTGTTAGACCCCGAACTTTTCTTGGAGATTTAATTTATTAAATGAAATTAAATGAGGAATTAGTGGTGTTTAATGTTGTATTTGGGTAATGGTAATTGGAGCAATTGCA
>JAOTAX010006251.1:0-13108 GCA_025629825.1 Erythroxylum guanchezii
ATAATGAAATTGTATATGATTGAATGAGGACCCAAATTGGGTATTAATTTCCGCATATATTGTTATGTGAAAAAAAAAGGGTAACGATTACTGAATGAGTGTTTTAGCACGCCACCCTCGCGGGGTACAGACTCGGATATCACCGTCGATATTGGGTTTGGGTCGCGCGAGAGTGGGGTGCTACATCTACAGAATCTCCCATGCTTCCTTTGAAGTCTTTGCATCTGAGATTTTCTCAAATGTGGATTCGTCAACACCTTGAAAGATGAAGAACAACGCCTCCTTGTCTTTTTTCTGATTTTCTTTCGACGTCTTTTTCTCGGCATCTAATAAGGTTGCTTCGGCAGCTAAATCTATGGGCTCAGTATATCCACAATTGACAATATCCCATAAATCATGAGAACCAAGCATCACTCTCATCTGGATGCTCCAATTCCCATAATTTGTCTTTGTTAATTTCGGAACTTGAGGCTGAATCATATTGGCCATCGCTTCACCAATTCACGAACAAATGAACCTATGCTCTGATACCACTTGTTGGAAGCTTTGATGGGCTCCAAATAAAAAAACTTTCACAAAATATGTATTTGTATTGATAACAATATTTATGAGTACAAAAGACACACAAAAGATACAAATATTTCTCTTTAAGTGTTACTGCACTTTTCCTCTCAATATTTCTTTCTCACAAAGAGCTACAGCTCTCAAAAACCCTTCTTTTTCAAATACTCTCTATTTTTTCTCATGCATATAAATGATTACAAGAACACATATATATAGACATGCTAAATGACTTCAAATACAATTTGGCCACTTCTTTGACACATCAATTAACTCATCTTTATCCACAAGTTTCTTCCACGAGCTTCTAAATTCATCCATAAATTTCCACATCATCACTAGACATTTTTCTCCAACCCTAACCTTATCTTTTGTCATAATTACATAATTATCCATAATGAAGAAGGGTTTGTATTTTCTAACACTCCCCCTTAAACCTAACTTCCCATGCCAAGCATTTCTCTCAGTCTACGGAACACTTCGTTATTCAATGGCTATGTAAAAATATCTGCTAATTGCTCTTCTGTTCTATAATATATCAATTCCACAACTTTGTTCTTTACTTGCTCCCTAATAAAGTGATATTTGATATGTTTGTTTCGACTATGTGACATAATAAATGTCCTAACACAACTCTTCATCTCTATTGTAACATGAAAACAGAAATTCAACTCTTCATCTCTATTGTAACTAATTAATATATACCATGTTGCTTGTATACGTTCCATAGAATACCAGCCATAAATGTATAGGCACTCATCAATTGGATTCTATTTAAGCTCTACAGTCCCAGGACCATTAAAACTTTCTGCCTGCTACCAACCAAAATTTCTTCTCCTACCATTATAAAAAACTGAGTTTCAAAGTCTTCAAAAAAAGGAAATATATATGTATAAACTAGTCCTATTTACTGGTTTCCATGGCCAAAACTCTATGACGAACGTCATTGATAAGAAACTATAAAAATCCTAGAACTCCTCCAGGGAATTCTTAAGCTAGGCCGAGTTTGGCTCTTGAAAATTTTCTGTTGTGAATACGATATTTCTGTAACGTAAAAGATAGAAACCACCAAAAAGATTAGTAATGTCATAGGTAACAAGCATCATCAGCAAAACTTTCAAAATAAATCTCCATGTTCTACGACCTGCAAATGACTCTTAACTTAGTCATTGGTTAGCCCTTCAACCTTCATGATTTCTCTTTTTTTTGGTGTAGCCACTACATACGTGAAATTGAATTGCATTCATAGGAGTAAGATAAAGTTAGAAGTTGAGGGAACTAAGAAAAGGCAATCATACACTTTGTGGTCCTTCCAGAAACTCTAGCCTTCAAAAACCTTACGTGAAGCATTGGTGACCAAGACCTTCTTTGGTTTCTCCATTTGAGATCTAACATTAGCCCAGATTGAGCACTCAACTCCTGGAGGTTGGCAACCAAATGGAAACCCTCACAACTTAAGCCTTCCACCACCTTTTTATCAGCCATTGATCCCGACTTTTGTTTAACATGACACCCTTTGAATGTCAAAACAACATCTCTATCAAATTTCCCTGGCTGGAGCCACTACAAGAAAAATGTCGTTTAGTGATGAAAAACGTGTAGATTATGTCGTTAATATAAATTAGCGATAGAATCAACCGACGAACAACGACGTCATTAAAACGGCCTAGGTAAATTTACCGATGGATATATTATGTAACTGTCTGTAAATATACCGACAAATGGTTGTGACCGTCGGTAAATTTACCGATAGATTTACTGTGAACCGCCGATAAATTTACCTACTGACTTTTCCTTTCCATCGGAATATTTTCTGATGGTACAGGTTATTCCGTCGGTAATATTTCCGATGGTTATGATTGACCGTCAGTGAGTATACTGACGGTTCAAA
The DNA here is from genome assembly GCA_025629825.1 of Erythroxylum guanchezii. Classification (NCBI taxonomy): domain Eukaryota; kingdom Viridiplantae; phylum Streptophyta; class Magnoliopsida; order Malpighiales; family Erythroxylaceae; genus Erythroxylum; species Erythroxylum guanchezii. The sequence goes on from JAOTAX010006251.1 coordinate 2,453, forward strand.
AAATCCTGACGGTTAAGTTGGCGACGGCTTGCAATATTACTAATGGAACAAAGAGTAACCGTCGGTAAATATCTGACATTTTACAAACAGTTTATGGTGTTTTGTCAGTATATATTTTACCGACGGACTTTTATTTTCCATCGGTAAAGAAAATTAAAAAATTTAAAAAAAATCTCGACATTAAATTTTATTTCATGATCTTATGATTACTTGCATAATTTCAACAGTTATGAATTATTTGAGCATATAAAGTTAAAAGTATCTTAATTGATAATTAAAACATTATAAGATAATTCAAAGCAAATGACCACAACAATCCTATTGTCCTGGTGCTCTGAAGTGCTACCCCTCGCCTTCAACTCATCCACCTCATGTCTCAGCTGAGCTATGTAGTCCATCAATGTCTCTATTGTGGTCCGAAGCTGATTAACTTCATTGGTTTGCGACCGTCTACTAGATGTTGTTGTATTGGACAAGAAAGATTACGAATAACATGTGTTCACAATTGAACCTAGCCTAAAGATCCTCCCACGATGGTCCCTACCGCCTACTGCATCAAGATATGTCTGACTCTTATCAACAGCTTGTTCGTGCTGAGACTGTCGCTGAATGCTTTCTTGTATTTGGTCCTATTAGGAGGCAATGTTTATATTAGTAAGTGATAATTATTAAGAATTAATATTAAAGCATAAATTTCACATACATTAAGTTCTCTATATCGAGTGTTGACGAATGTCACACCGTCATGCTTCTTAGTGTGAGTGTGCAAAAATAGCTGACAGGGTGTAGGCTTATGCCCATAGGCTTTTCTTACATAAGAATAAAATGTTATAAGTGAACTAGAATTTATAAAAATTTCGACAGAGTTTCCTCTAATTTTATGATATTTACCCCCTGTTGAACAAAGAAAATGACTCAACACAACCATGTATGGCACCAGACATTTATACCATTATCATTATCCATAATACACATATTTTCATTCCAACATTCGCACATTAATTTAAATTTAAATACAACAAAGTAAAACAATTCGAATATAAGTGTAAAGTTTATATACTTACAAGTCTCTCTGCATGCTCGTAGTGGGTAATTGATCCTTCCGTAGACATGGGAAGACTCTCTTCCCCCGTTCCTTCACATCTGTTGGTCGAGTTACGCTCTGAGATAGATATTGCCTCAGGTGATGTCCAATACTCCTGCCAGTGACTCCATATTTGCTCAAAAATATAAGGCGGTCGTACACCAACCTTGTATATTGCACCAATAAAGTCACAATAATGTGTACGTGCTCATCTCTCCCATACTTTATGTATAACCGCGTAGAAATCACAATCCCAGAAAATTCTTTCTGAAATAAAAGGAAAAAAATTCGATAAATACTTATAATGTAATAATATTTATCTAATTAATGTTTACAAATCAATTAAAAAAGAAAATAATTTTTTATTGTACCTCAAACTCTTGAAAGTAAAATGCCTTTGTGGCCTGAGAGATATTCTCCCATACATAACTCTCAAGATCAATCTTCTCCTTAAATTTAGATGTCATATTTCTAGAGTACGGTCCAAACGGAATCAACCTAATATAAGAACAAATAATTTTATATCACTTACAAAAATTTAAACCTATAACTTAATTATAAACATAAAGTGTTTCATGTAATTTCACTTACAGATTATTGACAATTGTTATGTAAGTTCTTCCACCAGGTCCCTCAACTCCAAGCTGGCAACTATCTCCTTCATCTGATATAGGGGTAGTGGATGATGTAGGAGTGGTGGATGGTATAGCATGAGAAACAGCAGGTGATGCGTCATCTGTAACTGTAGGCCCTGGAGGGGGAGCAGGTGATTTAGTTACAGCTGCAGACTATGATGGTTCACCTTTACAGTAAGTACATCTGAATCATTGTCTAAACTTAGGTCGCATTACATCACATTGTTTCTTTGGTAGCATATTTCTACCTGAAATTCGTTGTTTATTGAATTTCCTAGAAATATAAGAATTTGAATTCAATATTTTACATAATATATTCAAAAGGAAATAAGGCGATTTGTTGAATATCATATTCAAGTATAAACTTTGAATTAGAAGGTTAACAATTTTTACAGTCATAAAATAAGAACAATAACAACCCACACTCAATAGGATGCAGCTTGACTCCTAACTAGTAGGGAGATTGTTTGACAAATTCTTACAAATACAACAATAAATCAACTTTAAAGCTGAGTCCAGTGTATTGCATCGATAAATGACAATGATATAATTATTTTCTTGGATTTCAAGTAATATAAGAGTCAGTAAAGGTAACTGAGTCCCCAATGTCTGGATTCCCGAGAAGGGTCCTGACATGTTCAAACGCACCAATTGAAACAATGATAGTTCTTTCCTCAGGTGTAGAGTTTTTAACACCTTCTCGCAACAGCATTTCCGATATAGCTAAACTTGTAAAGGATACAGTGAATGAGTCACCAGATTTAGTATAGAAGACAAACTCTCCAGATGAACTGTCAATATGAAACAGTTTACCTAAAACACAGTCAGTATAGAACTTAGATATTGTCATATTAGAAAACCGTTAAACGAACCAAAATTGGAGTGACATACATACATGAATGTCCAGACGAGGTCTATGAAATTGACGAATTTTCCAAAACAACCGAATTCCCCAATCCTTTATGGATCGTTGTGATGGAGCTCCCGCCTCCATAGGCATACATGTCATCTTTGAGATTCAAGGAAGCTTAAAACAACATACAGTATATACCATCAAATGTGAATATATATAATAGCTTCATAAAAGGAAATGAGATGTACATAATAAGGAAAGTGTTGTTGTTCAGATGATACTAAACACCTTGAAGTAGAAGATCGGCCATGGAAGGCAAACAATCATTAGTGTATGAAGTGGAGGCAAATTATAAGGAGTAATTATGATTGGCCATGATGAATATTGCTAGCTGGATTGACCAAAAAATTGGAATCCATCCATCGACAATCCCAACCTAACATTTCGGCCTTCAACTGCAAACTCAAGATGAGTGTCATTGAAACGTTTCCATGCCAGTGCATCTGATGGATGACTCATTATTCGATCTTCCTGTTCGTGTTCATTATGCCATCTCATATGAGATGCAGTAACATCAGAAGCATATAGTCTTTGAAGTCTTGGAGTTCACGGGAAATAATACATCTGCTTCCAAGGTACTAATTTCTGTTTCATAAAACGCTTTCTAAGCTTGAACCTATATTGACCACAAAATTTACACTCTTGTAATTCCACATCATCTATGCAAAACAACATACATCCCAATTTGCAATAATCAATCTTTTCAATAAGTAAACCAAGACCCCTAATAAGTTTCTTTATATTGTAAAAACTATCAACTATTGTATGATCAGGAGGTAGTAATTCATTATACCATTCAAGAATTTTATCAAAACTACGGTCTAAAATATGCCCTTCAAATTTTATGTTTAATATTTGAGCAATTGAAGACAATTGGGTCATTGTCTCACAATTTGACCATAATTCTTAATCAGCTAACTATAGTAGGTCAAAAAACTGTTTTCCATGTGGGTTTGGTTTTTCTTCAAGGTTTTTCATATTTTTCTGAAAGGTATAACCGGCTGCATCATAAACCATTTGCATGTAAGGATTTTCATTTCCATCCACATTATTTGCTCTAAACCCAATCCCCACTTCAAACTCATTTAAGTTCACAGATGATTGTACTTGATTACCTCTTGAGGTGCTACAAATCAATGGTTCCCCATATTGTGTCCACTCAAAATAATTGGGGTCAAACCCTTTTCTCAGCAAATGCCCATTAACTTCACCAATAGGAAGGAAATGGATGTGTTTGCACTTTTTACATGGACATCTTATCTTTGGATCATCCATATACGCAGGTTGAGAACATGCGTAATGGATAAAAGTTTCAACTCCCTCAACAAACTCAGGATTAATGAAACCATCAAGTGTTAATCATCTATACATCCAAGATCTATCAACATTACTTATTTATGCAAAACTGTTAATTTAAAACAGTGATTCCATAGTTAATAGCATTCATATATCGCCAAAGATTACAAAACATCTAAACTTCACATAACATACCTTAAGGATTAACTAATTGAATTAATCACCAAAGATAAGACTTGTGAATCAAGAGAACAAGTTCTTGTTATGACTACTAGGCTCGTGGTATTTTTCACCGATAAGCCTCACGAGAGTTGCATCACGAGTTATGGGTTAAGACCAAAATTATTTTTTAACTGAAGATCTATTTTTTTGTTTGTAATCATATATGTTAGAAGAGAATTAATGTTATAGGTTTGATATTTAACCTAAATTAAATATATACTAGTGCCAAATATAATAAGTATTGATAAAAATATGAATACTTATTTTAATAAATTATTGTAACATATACAAATTATGTAATATGTTTAGAAGAAAATTATTATTATATTTAAAAAGATGCGTGTAAAAATTCGCACATGAAAAGTAAAGAGAACCTAATCATTTTAGAGAGCATCAATGAGATAATGGATTGATATAATTAAGATAATTGGAACTATAATATAAGTCAAACCCATCCTATATTAATTCATTGATAAACCGAAGTTCATACCACAAACAAGTTTCAGTTGGTGCAAGTCATTTACATTAAAAATGTAGGAAGTTCAAACTGCAAACAAATACCCAAATTATACCAAGTACACAAAAACCTAGTAAATAACAAAATCACTTGCCTCAACTGACACGCAGAAGGATCTTCCTGAAGTACGTGAAGGAGGATGATGAAGGAGATAGAATGCAAAATATAGAAACTAACAAAAATTCGATTAAAATGTATGGGAAATCATTATTGACATTGTCAAAAATAAAAAGAAATGAATGGCATTTGAATACCTGTTAAAGCTTCTCTTCAATCTCCTTCAAAATAGAAGTACTGCCAACAAATGAGTTCCTACAATCAATCAAAAATTGTTCACAGTTTAGAAAATGGGATATATTAAAACAATTATATAAAATAAACATGTCAGGATCAATGGTGAGCAATATTGATTTAAAGGTGGTAAATATTAAAGAATCGACTAATTGAAACATTGAAGATAAGAGAAGGATAGATGAATGAGTGTTATAATGAAGGACATCAACTATGCTTGTCTTCACTCAAAAAGTCTACATAATCTAGTGGTAAGTTAATATGCAAGTCAATATGTATGTATACCGATTAGTTCATTTCTTCAATAGTTTTGACAATTGTTTACACCTTAGCTATCAGACATTCCTTCTTCAATTGTTTTGACAATTGTTTACCCCTTAGCTATCACAATATAGGGGACAATATCTTATTAACTTAAGAATTTTCAAGAATTACCATAAGAAGAAATATATCAAAAGTTGTACTTTGAAAATATATTTTTCTATAGCTTTTGATTTACTTAGTTAGGAGCTTCATCTTTAACATCTTAACAGCTTTTGGACTTCCCTCTTGACTTCCCTCTTCTTTCATTACTTGGTTATAACAATATATCTTAACAATATCTTTTAGTATTTTGGTCAATAAAGAACTGACTCAACTCTTTAATAAAGTCAAGGGCATCATCCTCTCCCATATCTCTACCATATGTATTGAAGCTCTCAATCGAGCAATGGATAAGAACATTGAATAGGAATGGAAGTTTAATTATCATTATAAAGGAAAAATACTTTATCTATTGAGATTGGTTTTTGTAGATGATCTTTTCTTGCTTTATAAATCCAATACATAATCAATATGCTTTAGACCTCCGTGTATAAAATTCAGCAAATTACATGTCTATTAACTAAGGATAACAAAAATATCTTTTTAATTTGTATTGGAATTACAAATATAACTAAAGAACTTTCATTATTATCAGAATTGAAACACCTAGAACTTCCTTGATAATACCTTGCCATCCCAATAACAATAACCAATATCCATTTTAAAGATTGTCTACCCCTCTTTTGAATCAATCCATAAAAGGGTTGGGCACTAAAATAGTAGTTTTTTATTCTTTATAAAGAGACTGCATAGTCTTTGTGTTGGACCCCGAACTATTCTTGGAAGTTAGAAATATTAAATGAGAAATTATTGGTTATTATTCATTTGTAGAGAAAATGAGAATTTTTAAATTTGAAATAAAATAGAAAAGCTGGTTTAGATACAAGATGGGTTATATTTGAAGTGTTGGAAGTTAAAAGCTGGAAAAATGTAATTGAAACATGTTCATTGAGTATGCTTCGGTATTTTAGCCATAACTTTTGCTTTAGTTATCCAAATGAGATGATTCTTAATTTGGATTAAACTAGAAAAATAAGGCTACAAATTGTCCGATGAAATCGAGTTTTAATTTAGTCTGTAAGAATATCAAATTTTGGATTAAATTTGAGCACAGAATATTGTTTCAGTATAAGAACAATTAGAAGTGTTTGGGGTATAACTTTTGGACTATTGAACCAAATTGAATGATTTTGATGTCATTAGAAAATTGAGACAATGAGGAACATTTTCCTAGAAGGAAGTGCTACCAAATTCCTTCAATTACATGATTAGAAAAAGGTCTTGATTTTTGGAAGGAGTTAAGCATGACTTAAATGAATGTTAAGGTTTTGCTAGATTAATTATTTTTATTTGGAGTTAATTATTGTGTTAATGTTGGTAGGATTTCAAAATATGGATTAGTTGCATTAATTAGCAAGAGCATATATGTATGAGGGCTTTTTGGGAAGATCACTTAAGCTTTTAAGTTATAAGGCTTACATGTAAGGGTAAATTAAAGAAGAGAAAGAAACAAAATTAGAGAGAAAAGAGAAGGGGAGTATCGGTTTTGAGGAGAGAAAGAAGAAAGAAAAAGCTAGGTCTTGATTTTTCTAAGCTTTCAAGATGGATTTTGAAGTTTATTCAAGAAGGAAAAAGGAAGAGGATGATGAGAGCTTCCATTCAAGCCAAGAAACACTCCATTTGGTGAAGGATCAAGGTAAGAGTATGCTTGATTTGTTGGATTTTTAGAAAGATTTTGGTTCATGAAGCTTAAGAAATGTATGGGTTTAAGCTTTCTAAGATCAATTTTAATGATTATGTTTTGTGGGTTGTCCAATTTGAATTCTTTTTAATTTGAAAATTTTGCCTTTGATGAAGGAAAGTAAGGGAGGCAAAAAGAGCAAGAGTAGAGGCTTTTCTAGCAAGGTATGCAAGCAAGGAAATTAAGATGGGTTTCATATTTATAATTTGAGTAATGAGCTATTAAGGTTTCTTTCCAAATCAAGAAAAGAAAAGGATTTCAATTAAATGTTGCTTTATTGTTTTTGATTGATTTGAGAATTTGCTTACATGTGTGTATAAGCTTGAATTGATAAATTGTGAATTGTTACGATGTGTTTTATGTTATGTTATGCATATTGATGTTTGACATTGTGATAAAAATTGAATTGCGAGCATGATTATGCTATGCCTTGTATCATGTCATTTTGCCTTGTATCATGGCATTTTGATTGAATGGAAAGAAGAAAAAGCGTGAGAATATGAGATTGTGAATGATTGAATTGAGCATGAGATTTGATTGTGTTTGGGTGAGAGAAGAACCGTTTCGTAGTCACATGCACGTCTACGTAAAGCCTTCTCCCGGCTGCCCGCTTGTGGCCCACGAGATCCGAAAAGTGGACTCGTTTCGTTCACGGAGTAAACTTCGGTTTCTCTGTTTTGTTCCACGAGACCCTCGAGCCAATTATGTGTGCATTTGCATTTTAATGTGTTAAGATACGATGAAGTTGATTATTATGCTTTGATGCAAAAATTTCATCAAATGTGTTTAACGTGATGATGCATTGAATCATGATTTATGATGCTTATAAATTGCTTGATAAGTTGTGAATTTGGGAAATATATGTTAAATGGATTTCAATGTGAGTTTTACAAAGGAAATAAATATTTCAATTGTTTTTGCTTATTTCTTGGTTATAAACGTGTTACCCATGAGCTATAAGCTCACCCCCCTTTCATTCCCATCTCCAGGTGATAAGAAAGAGATCGGATGAAAGAAAGTCAAGGCATTCGTTTGATGATGCATATTTTTTATTTTAAGATGGATTGATGTAAATAAGACTTTAGACATATGTTCAAAAGTATGGGATTTTGTATCTTTTGTTGTATTTTAGATTTTGTTATTGATGATGTAATGTGGCTTGGAATGTCATTAAAGTGTTGTAAACATTTATCTTATGATGTTAATGACATATGAATTGTGTATGGATTATTTGAGTTGAGATGATGAACTTTGAATATGAATTGTTGTTAGATATATATATAAGTGAGATAATATGGAAAGGAAAGATAGGAATGTTATGAATCATGAAATGTTGTTGAATATGAAGAGTCACATGAATTGAGGTTGAGAGTTTGATGAATTCCATTTGGTAGTTGAATTGTTATGAATGATGTTGTAATAGAGGAAGTGAAGTTGGGATAAATTCAAAGTTTTTCATGAGGATTAAATGTGTATTCTGATTTCCAAGGGAAAACTGTATCGGTTTAGATTGAATTAGACAAAGTTGTCTACACGGAAGTTGTAGCTCGTCTTTATAGCTTTCCAACTCTATAAAGTATGTGATTTTTGGATGTCGGTTTTGAGAGATATGATCATTTGAGTCAGTGATGTTGCATAGGACATGTTTCCCAAACCATTAGAGTTTATGAAGTGATATCGGACTAGAAAGAGTTGATTTTGACAAGATTATGAATAAAAGGGATGATAGGATGGGTTTAGGACCCTTTGGAGGGGTATTGGAGGGTGAAAATTTTGTTACATCCAAAGGTTACATGGCCTGCCCGTGTAAAATCACATAGGCCGTATGTTTCCAGCGCAAGAGCACTGTTACACTCGAAAGTTACACGGCCTGCCCATGTTTAGTTACACGGTCCGTGTTTTTTGACCCTCTAAACGACAGAATTTCATTTTTAGGTCTTCATAAAAGTTGTATCCCTAGAAGTCTACTTTCAAACCGTCCAAAAATTAAGTCAATCCAACATCCGTAGTGAGAGTTATGGCAATTGCGCCAAGGCATATACAAGGTGAGTAAAAATATGAACATGTTGGATTCGTTTGGCCATAACTTCTTCGTCCAACCTCTGATTGAGGTGATTCTTAAAGCGATAGATTCCTAGCACATTGTACTACCTTCCCACAAAAATTGATATCCATTGGTGCTGAATTGAAAAAGTTTGATTGATAGAAAGTAAGGGGTCAGTTGGGAGAGCATAATTAGGCCCTGAGCATACTTTGGTTTTTTAAGCATATCTTGAGCTATAGAGCTCTGAATGAGATGGTTCTTGCTCTAAAATAAACTAGAGACTAAGAGTTACAATTTCAGGAAGTCAATTGTGATTATTATGATTCCGTTGTGTGAGCTTGCCTATGTAGCTTGAGATGTTATAAGAATGACGATGAATCGATGTTGGTTAAAAAGATTACAAGGAGCCACGCTCAGTATTATTGTATTCTAAAGAGTTGGATTTTGGACTCAAGCGAGATCCAACATATTTAGTATCAGAGCAAGGGTTGGGTTCCGGAAACGGGATCCAACATGTATGGTATCAGAGCGTCAGAATTAGGATCTTACATGGGCATTTGTTAAGAGTTGGAATTGATAGAATTAGTGAGAAAAACGATACTTTTTCATGTTATGAGAAAATGAAGGTTGTGCATAATTAGAGAGGAGAAACAATCTATGGTTAAATATGACAGATAATGAGTCAATGCATTTGTATTGGTGGAATTGAATATGACACCAATATTATATTGTGGTGTATATCCCTGAATGTGATAAATATGTGAATGTATTATCATGAATTGTTTGAGGAAAATAAGGAGACAAGTTGGAACGATGAGATTAAAGAGTATAAGTAGAAGGTAATGAAAACAGAAATTGTTATGATCTTAAAAAGATGAAATTAGAACTAAAGTGGTTGTTTGATTAAAGTGACAGGAGTTATGATCGACCATAAGAATGTGTTAGTATAATTGAGATCAATGTACAGATTTGATTGACTTTAAGTATCACCATTATTATCAAAGTGATAACATTAAATACCGTGCGGCGTTATACGATAAAAAGAGTCGTCCGCCTTTTTATTTGGATGAATAGAATCAAAGAGGGTCGAAGGTCAGAATTGATTTGAGATGTTACTGAGAAGTGAAATTGATATGAATTACGAATTAAGTGATTTAAGAAATTATTTGAGTGAAGAAGTTACTTGGGAGATTGAGGAAAACATAAGACATCATTTCCTCCATTTGTTTGATCACTCAAGTAAGAATTTCGATGACGAAATTCTTTAAGGGGGGAGAATTGTTAGACCCCGAACTATTCTTAGAAGTTAGAACTATTAAATGAGAAATTGTTGGTGATTATTCATGTGTAGAGAAAAGGAGAATTTTTGAATTTGAAATGAAATAGAAAAGCTGGTTTAGATACAAGACGGGTTATATGTAAAGTGTTGGAAGTTAAAAGCTGGAAAAATGTAATTGAAACATGTTCATTAAGTATGCTTCGGTGTTTTAGCCATAACTTTTGTTCTAGTTATCCAAATGAGATGATTCTTGATTTGTATTAAACTAGAG
>JAOTAX010006260.1:0-13108 GCA_025629825.1 Erythroxylum guanchezii
TTAGTGGAAATTAGAAATATTAAAATGAAATAAAATGAGTGTTTTTGTATATGAATAGTGTTATAGATGAAATTGTGTTTAAAGAAAATTAATGAGAAAAGATTTTAGGACTTTGATATTTGAATAGATTTGTTTGGGTTATGAAAGTTTAAGTGAATAAGATGGTATCAGAGCCCAGTAATAGGATCTTACATGGGCAATCTTCGGATAAGTGTCAGAGCTCTAGTATTAGGATCTTACATGGGCGCATATGTATAAGTGATATGCATGAGAATTTGATAAGAGATTAAATGGATAGAATTGAATTAGTATGAGAATGTGAAATTGATGTAAATGATTTCTCATGAATTGTTCGAAGAATTAAATTGATTGTTTGATTAAGGTGACAAATTATGATTGATATTAGGAATGCGTTAATGAAAATAAGCTTAGAATTTCTAGATGAATTTGGATGGTTGGACTTCGAAAATATGTGAGATGCCATAACGGATTTTTGAAAGATAGGATGAGTGATAGAGATATAAAAAGAAAAGAGAAAAAGAAATTTACCGGGTTTTGGATTGGTTTAGGCTTAGGGTTTCCAACGCGATCCTTTGCTAGGATGTCGAAAATTAGTTTCGATTCGATTTGAACTCGATTTCGTTTCTTTGACCTTCGCCTTATGTTTCCGTTGTATTTCGCTCGTTCGATTCGCTTTCCGATTCGCGATCCGTCCATTACTTCGTTTGATTATGTTTATTTTTTGATTCAATTCGTTTCGCTTCGCAATCCGCAATTTGTGCTCCGATTTGCCAATCCGTTCGTTTGATGTTGTATTTCGCCTTTCGATTATTCGTTCTTTTGATTCGATATTTTCGATTCTCCGTTCTTTTCGTTTTCCATTTTTCGTTGTGTTTCCGGTTGGGGTCCGGTCCCGAGATTGGGTCTCAACATCGGTTTAGTCTCAAGGTTTCCAACGCGACACGATGTTTTTTTTAAGGTTTGCGCTTTCGGATGTCGACATTTGTTTCAGTTCGTTTCGAATTCGATTCGATGCGTTTCGCTCCGATTAGTTCCGTTCTTTCGATTTCCACCTTATGTTTCCGCTTCGGATTCTTTCGTTTTCGTTTCCGTATTTTTCGTTTGCTAAATCCGATTCTTCTATTTCGATTATGTTTTTGCTTCCGTTTGTTTGCTTCGATCGATATGTGTTTGTAAATCCGTTCTTTGTCATTTCGTTTGTATGCTTTAACTTTCGCTTCATATTCCGTTCTTTCGAATTCGTTTTCCGTTCCTTTCCATTCCGCGTTTCGTTTTGTTTTCCATTTCGTTTTGCTTTTCTGGTTGGGGTCTGGTCTTAAGATCGGGTCCCAATAGTTCGGCATTCAACTTTCAATGAGAATCAAATGTCATTCAAAAATTCATATCAAATCAGAATACTTCCAATGCATGCGCAACTATTAAACTCCTCGGACTTTAAGTTCAGAATTTAGAAAACAAAACACAAATAGTTCAATAAGGTTGGAAATTTAAACAAATCAAATTAATTCAAATCAAACCAATCAAAGGAAATTCATCTAGGTTGACTCACAATACGCTCCAAGAAGCTATTGCCTGGATGGTTTGGTAATGTCTGACTGGCATCCAATGTGTTCTTCTATAACATACACAACACATTCACAAATATCACATTTTTGCATAAATGTACAATTAGTCTTTTATACACATCAATGTATAGAAAGTATGCACAATGCATGTTCAATTACAATTCCGGATACCTTATTGTAATTCTCATCACCAAATCGATCAGATATCAACATCCTCATTAATATCATTTGTACTTATAATTTGGACCAAAATAAAACAATGTGAAATCAATTTCATATCCTAATTGACCACTTCAGATTTTCTATCCATACGATTTTGGGTTAACTTTGCATAATTAATATAATAGGGTAAATGAAAAAATTAGACAACACTTCTTTCTGGAAAGTTGTTCTCCAAGGTCTTTGTTTCTAGTGACTCCAAAATCATCCAATTTGATTCAGTATTTTATGAGTTATGCTCACAATACCACATACTGTGCATATTTGAACTTTTGGCTAATGCATGGTCATGCATTCAAGTTGTACACCTCATATCTCTCAATTCCAGTATCCAAAAATTACAAACTTTATACCAATTTAAATCTAAGAGAATAAGCTATAACTTTTGTGAAGACAGCTTTGTCTGATTCAGCCTATATCAATACAGTTTATTCAATAATAACAAAACCTAATTTTTGTCCCTGGTAGTGCCATTGCCTAAGTCAAGACTTATTTTCAAGCTAAATTTCAACACCCTTAAGGACAGAATTCAAATTCAATTTCTTCTTAAAATTTGTATCCAAATGTCTCTAGTTCAATTTAAATTAAGAATCATTTCATTTGAAAATCTACAGATCAAAATATAGCCAAAATACCCAAGCAAGTTCAGTAAAAACATTCCAGTTATCAAATTCTAGCACACCTTAGCATTTTCATCCTAGCACCCCCTTTTGGGATAACATTACATGATCATTATGACAAGGAAAATGGTGTATTTCGGTAACACTTTCTTCTAGACAATTATTCCACTATATTTCCAGTTTCTAATGACACTAAAATCGTACAAATTGATTCAGTATACTAAAAGTTATACCCAAAACAGTCCAGACTATTTTTAAACTGTAACATAACTCTTAACTCTACTTCCAGCAAGATTTTGAAATGCTTAGAGATAGAATTAACATTCTACTTCTTCAAGAAAGTTGTAGAAATATTCTCTATTTTAATCTGAATCAAGAATTAACTCATTTAGAAATACACAGATCAAGTTATAATCAGAATACCGAGACATGTTCAGTGTAAGTTTTCCAGTTCATAATATTCCAGCATACTTCCACATCAACATCTTATACAATCTTCCCTAATTCAATCATCATACATTCTCTATCATAATATAATATAAACACTAATCATTTATTTACTTGTTTAGTTCAAATCCTGGCTCAAAAGTCACTCTAAATCAGTACTCCAAACATCACACATTCAAGGTGGAAACTTGAAAGATTTCAGCAAGGACAAGGTAACTATGTTCTGCTTCTCTAATTAATCTTGTGAGGGTGAAGCACGAATTATTGGTGCAACAATCAGACCTGAACATAAACAAACATAGGGAGGTGTAAGGAAGAGTGTTTCGGTGATGTGTGAGAGGAAGGAAGAAGAGAAATGACCATAGTTAGAGTTGCTCCTGCTGAAACTTACGCCTAAGGTGTTAGGTGTCATCCAATGGAATGGCCATATGCCTTATGGCATGTTCAGCACTTATCAAGCATAGGTTCTGCCAAATATCTCCAACTAACTAGGTCACTTGTCCATTAATCAGCTATGCCATTTGTCATTAACTTACCAGCCCATTTGTCACACAATGATTGATCCATTTGTCACTTAATTACTAGTCCATTTATCACTAATTTAACTATGACAAATGTCACTCAATTTTAGGGTAAATCATTCAAATTTTTCATGCATCAATTTATCCTACCACTTGACATTTGTCCTAGTCCAAATATACCCCATATTTTCGAAATTTCCTAAAATTCACCAAAATTTTCGAAACAACAAGTAGCAACACCAAATCAGTTTTTAACACAATAAACCACAATTCTCAATATAATCACATTTATAAATCAATTATACCTGAAAAATGTCAATGAATACATGTACAATCATATTCATGTGCAAAATTCAATATTATCATGTATGTATATGCCATATTTTGCATAAGCATGAATTGTACTTTCTAATTTCTCAATAATTTCTCATATTTACTATTCAAGTCTTATCATGGGTAATGGGATGTTGCATATTCGGAGGTAATTGAGTAGCCAATAAAGGATTCACTACTCTTGATAGAATTAGATGATACCCATAGCCTCTTATCGGGGTCATTACTCGGGAGTCTCTAGCTAGAGCATATATGTGTCATGAAGGAAGTCTTCAATGATACATAGAGTAATAAGATCCTCAGGATAAGATCTAATATCACGTGGACTAGATGTGACGTAATCAGTCTAGCAGGGGTTGACACTTTGACCATACTCTGAACTAAGTGGGGTATAGATAGTGAAAGGATGAATTGCATGGCAACATTGCATATGGAAGGGTTCGTAGTCAAACCACTGACTTTCCAGTCAATTGGGGGTCATGACGTGTTACTAGATACCACTCTTGACTTACTTGAATTAAGAATTAATTCAAATGGACAAAATAACTGGGAACCTAATGGGACATACACATAGGAGATCCGAAGGATGAGTAATATCGTCTTGAATGGTGATTCAAGATATGAGAGAGTGTTTTGGGATTGTATCGCGATGTGATCTTGGTATAAAATGTTATATGGAATGGATTAGAAGCAAGTGTTGTCGGCTACCAATATGGCTATTAACTTCTCAAAATTTCATTAATGCATGTTATTCATGGTCATTAATTACCCATAACTTCCATTAATACATGATATTCATGACCATTAACTTCTCATAACTCTCCATTAGTGATGTGGGTTATGGAAGGCCAAATGGTGCAGAAAATATAGATGATTTTCAAGCATGTTGTGTAAGACATAAGTGAAAAAGAAAGGTTATTTTCTCACACACACATTCTTTTTCTCTCTAACTCTCACAAGAGTTCTTGTCTTTGCTAGCACAAAGAAAGAATTCTAGCCATCTCCTAGTGAGATTTCATCTTTCTATCTTCATGTGAACTTTCATTAGAGACGGTCTACGTTTATCGTTATAGTTTACGAAAACCCAACACAGAGAATTTTAAAGAACGAAGGAGATCATCAGGAAAGTATGTAAATATCTTACATTTCATGTTTTTGTTTTCTATATCTATATGCATGAGTAGATCTATTTTTTTTTAGGTTCTGTTTTATTTTTCGCTGTGTATATTTGATATATATTATGTATGACATGCCTGATTGGAACCTTACACCTTTAAACCCTAATTTTCTCCTTCCTAAACTCCCTTTGTGTTGTTTGATCAATGAAGACCTATGACCTATTTCATGTAAGTCTTTGTCTTTTATCTCCTACCTCATCTTTATCTTTGTGACAGCACTAATACACTCTTATTCTTGGCCTTAGGAGGAAGCTCAACTTAGCAATTTGTTTCCTTTCTCTCCTTTTAAGTTTAAATAGTGGAAGCCACTCTTTCGTGAAAAGGTTTCTCTTATAGTTTTTTTTTCTATTCTGTTAATTTTATTTTAATCTTAGATATTTTATTTTTTTATCGATAAGATTCTTTGTGTATTACTAAAATCTTTATTTCTTTCCTTTAAGGTAGCTTAATTCTATTTTTATTTTTTTTATTGATTAGTTTAGGTGAGTGAATGTTATAACACCCTAAAAAAATTCTTTCTGATCATGTTTGTATCTATACATATGTATCTCTTTTTCTAGTTGACATCTTTTAGATGTGTCTTTTAGCTTGATTGATAAAATGCCTAAGAAGATTAGATCTATAGCTTCTTTTATCAAATAGGCTCCTTTATTTCTTAATTCTCTAAATTGATTCCATTAGCAATTTACGATTATATTATTAACTAAAGTAACAATTATCTAACTAGTTACCCTAAATTTTTAAAATCCTTGTGTATGCATTTTTAGTCTAATCTACCCTTTATAATATGTTCTACAAACAACAAATATTAATTAGTACAACTGATTAATGCTTTGATTAACTTGGTTTATGAATTTTCTTTGTCAATTATATGCTTGATTGCTTAAGTAATCAGCTCAAGGAATTTCCAAATTCACTAAGGAAGTGTTTGGATTTTTCTGAATTGAAAGTAACAACTTACCTAGCAAATTTTATCCTAAGTTTAAGGAATCACTATATAGCCTGGAACTAATGCTTACTTGGCATTGCATAGTAACTAAATAGTGATATTATATTCATTATCTTCCTAACCAAGTAGATGTTTCATTATGATATGAAGCACACCTATATTAAAAATGAAGCAAAGAAGCATTTATTTTTTATTTTTTATAATATTTGGAGAACCATATTCATAAATTTTAACTTTTTTACACATTTTTGTTCATAACTTTTGCAAACTAAATCTATTACATCTATTATTTGTTATTGTTATCTGAAAGAACATATTCAAGTTATCAGGATCCTCTAACAATCAAATCAATTTTCATGTTTACTCACTATTATGTCAAGTTGTACTACAATAGGGGAAAAAGTTAAAAGAAGTTAAAAGGATGATATGGGCCTATTTCTCTCATTATTCTCAAGTAAAAAACCATTTAATTAAAGTCTTTATCTCTCTCCCTAACTCCTACGCTATTATAAGAAAATGTATAGGGTAAGTAAGGAAATATTTAGGCTAAATAACTAATAGAGAAGTACTATATATTAAATTTTTGGGCTAAATACAAGACATAAGATTCAAAGGAAAAGGTTTAAAAGATCTATCAGAAAGAGAAAGACTTCACTATATGAGATCCTTTACTTATATCCTAGTACGCTAAAGTCTCCTATTGAGGGCGAAGTCCTCGATAAGTTCTAATAGAACCATGTCATGCATGATCAGCTCCCTCCAGTTCTTCTTAAGTCTTCTTCTTTTCCTCTTACACTCCCAAAGTACAATCTTAGTACAATCTTCTTGCATCTTCTCATTGGAGCATTAAGATGTCTCCTCTTATCATGTACAATCTAATACTACTACTACCACCACCACCACCACCACTACTACTACCACTACTACTACTACCACTACCACTACCACCGCCACTATTACTACTATTACGACTACTACTACTACTACCACCACCACCACCACCACCACCACCACCATTACTACAACAACAACAACAACTACTACTACTACTACTACTATTACTACCACTACTACTATGACTACTACCACTATTACTACTACCACTACCATTACTACTACCACCACCACCACCACTACTACGACGACTACTACCACTACTACTGTTGTTACTGCTACAACTACTTTGGATAAGTTTAGGTCTTATTTATTGGGTATTAAGATTACTATTTGTTATGATCATGCAGCTTTAAAGTACCCACTAGTGAAGAAGGAGGCAAGGTCGAGGCTCATCCAATGGATACTCTTACTTTAGGAGTTTGATGTGGAGATAAAGTATAAAAGAGGTTTAGAGAACGGGGTAGCAAATCATTTGAGTCGTTTAGTGGAGCATGCTGCTAACATGGGTCCTATCAATGATGATTTTTCAAACGAGCAGCTACATACAATACAGTTGACAGCTCCTTGGTACACTGATATAGTGAATTTCTTGGTTTCTCATAAATTTCCTATAAATTTCACCAGGGTACAAAGTAAGACGATGAAGAGCCAAACAAAGTTTTATGTAAGGGATGATCCTTACCTGTGACGATTTTGTGTGGATCATGTCATCAGACGGTGTGTACTTGACAATGAATTTGTTTCTATTTTGACATTTTGTCACTCTTATGCATGTGAAGGTCATTTTGGCCCAAAGCAGATAGCTCGCAAGGTTCTAGATTGTGAGTTTTACTATTCATCTCTATTTCGAGATGCATATGATTTCTATAGGACTTATGACAACTGTCAATACACAGGTACGTTAGGTTCTTGTGGGGAAATGCCTAAAAACCCCATATTAATTTGTGAGATTTTTTATATTTAAGGTATGGAATTTATGGGTCCCCTTCCTTCCTCATTTGGTGCCCACAGACGATCACAATTACAAGAGCTTAAAGAGTTGCGACATGAAGCATTAAAGAAAGCTCAGATTTATAAGGAAACGACTAAGGCATTACATGATCGCAACATCTCTAGGAAGACATTTGTGGTGGGATAGAAAGTACTTTTATATCATTCATGCCTTAAACTCTTTCCATGTAAGTTACGCTCTCAATGGATAGGTCCCTTTGAGCTTAAACATGTATATCCCTATGGAGCAGTGGAGATCAGAAGTGCCAAGATGGTGAAAGAGTTTAAAGTTAATAGACATCGTCTCAAGCCCTACTTCGAGGGATTTTAGATGCACGACATGGAGGTGATGGAGCTTGAAACTCCAATATACATTAGTTGATATTGGTTAACAAGGTTGAGCTTATGACCTTAAACAAGCGTTTGTTGGGAGGCACCCTAACCTTATCTTTTCATTTTAGTTCTTTGTTGTTTCAATTGCTTTCATTTAAGTACCTTAATTGTTTTTTGTTTGTTTTGGTTTTAGGAATGCAAGATCAAAGCCATGAATTCTACTTCAAGTCACTGAGCCCTTTTTGATCTAGGGGAGTCCTTCTGTTCTCATCCTCTTACTTGTGTTTGTATTGATTTTAGGACATTGGGGACAATGTCCCATTTAAGTGTAGGGGTGGGGCCCATTTAAAATTTTTGCATTTTTACACTTGAACTTGATGAATGTTGAACCATGCCATTCTATCATAGTAGTTGGACTGAGAATTAAGTTGCCTACTTGAATTTGGATTAGACAGCTTGAGCGAAAGGTGAATCATTTGGATTGATTGAAGTAGTTAGTTGCATAAACTCAGTCAATAATTTGATACTTGAGTGATTATGTAATGTATGAAATTTTGATGGATTTTCATATAAGCATAAGTGAGGTTTTAAGCCTATATAATTGCATTTCATAGTCATTCTGTTTCTTTATTATATGTGATGCTCCCCTTGGAAGATTACCTTTAGAACTTACCTTAAAACTGTTTGAAACTACGAGATGCGTGCTTTATGGAAATGATTAAGGCCTTCTTTATTTTGAACCCTTAGCTTAAATGACCCATGAACTCATTTTTCCCTTGCCAACCCCTTTCAGCCTTTAACCTTGTTTGTTTCTGAATTAATCACTTTTCATAGAAATCTGATAACCTATTAGCCTTCCCTTGTCAAAAGTTTAATGAAGTAATGAGTGAGCATTTGATGTATATGATTTAGGGACTATTATTTTTGTATTCAATTCTGAGATGTTTTAAGAGGCACTTCTACTCGTGTTTTATTGATATGTGTTGCTATTATTTCCTTATTGTTTTAGTGTTCTTCAAGTTAAAAGAAAAAAAACAGAAATAAAAAAAGAAAAAGAAAAACATCTTTGTTTTTAACGTTATAGATTAAAGCATATTTGTTTTTGTTGTTGAAGGAAGCGTAATAGCATTAGTTGGTGATGAGTAGTTGTAGTTCAGGGTATTTATATGCATACCTTATAATTTATGTTTGGTTGTCCCTTTTTACTTAGTACTTTATTAATACTTGTGAGTTATTATTACTTGTGAGTTACCTTTAAACCTTTTTGCCTTTCCTTAACCCAATCCCCATTATAACCCTAAGTAAAAGCCCTTTTGATCCATGATAGCATGTAATTTATGTGGTAGAGAATTGGTGAATTTGTAAGCTTATGGCAGTGTAGTCTCTTAGAGGAAGTCTTGAGTGAAACACCGACCTTAAACGCTTGAGTGAAATGAGTGAACATCATGAGAAAAATCCATCTTAGTTCTATTTTACCTTTGATCAATGATGTCTACCTTTGACTTTGTTTATGTGCATTGATGAAAAGATTATGATATATGTAGTAGCTCGATACTTGTTTTTGCCAACGTTTGAAGGAATGCATATACTCGATTTTTTAAAAAACAAATTGACAGAATATCTTGGTTAATTTGAAGTTGTTTGACGACAAACAATAGTTTAAGTGTGGGGGTATTTGATAGGATTGAAACATCTTATATTTTCTTATCATTTTAATGTCTCTTCAATACTATTTTTATGTTTAAATGCTCAATTTGCGTTCATTATGTGCCTACATATAGATTAAAGGATTGAACACAAATATATGCTAAAAGGAAGAAGTTTGACAAAGTTTGGAGAGCCATCTATAGAGGAAAAACCATCAAAGGCATTCAAAAGAGAATTAGAGAAGACCCGAGAAATAATCCAAGGTCACGATCGTGATGGAAGCTTGAGCCTAAGGCCACGATAATGGGGAGTCAACCCCGATCATGACAGAGAGTAGATAAATTGGCTGCGATTATGCACTAAGGGCCATGATTGTCGCCTGCACGCAGACAGACGCTAGATCACTTTCGGATTTAAGTTTTCGAGAGACTTTTTGGACGTTTTAGGCACGGAAAAACCTGAGGGTTTACCCTAAATGGGAAATACTTTAAAAAGAAAGAGAAATGATCTAGAAAGGGAGTCTTCTATCTGCAACTTTTGGGAAAACTCCAAGAAGAGAGAAAGGCTCTCAAAATTTGCCATTTTTAGAAAGCTCCAAGAAGAGAGGAGGAACCAGTAGAGAAGTTTTTGTTATTTTCCATAAGCTTAGCTATTCTATTTCAATTTCAATGCTTTAGTTTTATATTATTTCCATTAGTTTAAAGCTTTCTTAGTGTTAATCATAGTTTTACATGTTCTAGAATGTTAGAATGAATGTTTGATAGATTTTACAGTTGAGCTTTATGAATCTTGTAAGGAACTTTTATGTTATATCAATGGATGTTTATTACTTCAATTTTTCAGCTTTACTCTTGGTTGTTTGAGCTTATTTATGTGCTTTTTTACATCTGAATTTGTTGGGTATTTGAATGTTTAATGGTTTATGTTATGGGTTTTTGCTTATTTGTGATGCTTTGGATTAATTTTGCTTAATAATTAGGATTTATGCATGTTCTTAGATTCATGATCTATTAATTTGGGTCTTTGTGCAAGTTATGTGTGCTGGAAATTTTATTTTGATGCAATTAGTTTAGATTTTGTAATTTGGGTTATGATTGGTTATTTGCTAGCATAAAGAGTTTGATTTCTATTAAGTTAATGTTGAATTTCGGTTTTATCACTTCTTTTATAATTTCCAGCCTTGGTTTTATTTAATTAAGTATGGGTTTTGTTTATTTAATGTATAATGTGCTTAATATGAACATGTGTGGCTAGACTACTTAGGGGTTTAGAGATGTTATAAGGATGAAAGGATGGAAATTGTCATAATGAAGTTGAATTTGTCTTAAATTGGTGCTTGTAAGTCTGGGCTAGTTTCGGATTTAGGATGAATGTCATGAATTAGGAATTGCTTATAGACTTGCTTACCCTTTAAGTAACTTTCTAATCTGAAGGCTAGGGATGAGCGTCTGATATGTAATAGTCCATAGTGATTCCTGAAAGTAGCAATAGGTTAGTTGAATTTATTAAGATACTTAATCAACTAAGCTAGGATCTCATACCTTTAGGTTATACCTTTCGAGCTTATCAGTAGGTAGCCTAAGTCAGTTGCTTCTTAGTACCGAATGCATCTTCGCTATTGAACTTAGAGAGCCTATTCTAAGTTATAGTGGAGATCGAGGCATTTCTAAAGCTTATTATTTTTGACTAATTTAGAGAAATTAAGGATTCGAGAGCTTAATTGAGTCCATAGACTAATACTATGGCGAGAGTACCTTTTATTTAGATTCAAGGATCCATGAACATCCTGGAATTCCTAAGATATCTCCAACCCACTTATTTACCATTGTTATTAGTATCTTCTCAATTTGCTTTGTGTTTGTCTTTTTGTTTACGTTCTTTGTATCTTAGCTGTCTTGTTTCATCATTTCAGGTTATTTTGTTTTCCCTTGTTTGCAACATTTGAAATAGCATTTGCATCCCAGCTCTCTGTGGTTCGACCCTAGCTCGCCATTTACTGCATAGTTTGGAAGTTAGGAATTTACTATTTGATAGTTAGCGACAGGCTATAATGATCTAGACTGATCTTTATTGGACTTGGTGTAGATGGACTTAATAGATCCATCTCGTAATGTCCGACAAATAGGCCAACTAGTTGTATAGAAAGAATGCTTGTGATAAGTATAGAACACCTTCTAATAGTTAGTGATTCATTCTGTTGATATCAACTTTTCAAGTTACATTGGTGACAATTGTTTTGGAATCTGGATGATACTAATATAATCATGAGCTCAATCTACTACTATTTATAGTGCATCTGAAGTTAAATTTAGAAAGTTGAGATCTACAGCATAATTCTATAAACGATAGATCATTTGGTGGTATAAAGTATCCATGATTGATGTAGGGTCTTGTTATACTCCAATAATTTGGATTTACACTTGGAGTCTTTTAGATAAGGTCGGATCGTCCAACTTAATATCACAATTAGAAGCTATTGTGAGAATAACACTTCCACTGTTAATAGTTGTCAACAGAGTAGCAATCAATGTATTTTGGTAAGTTGTATAGGCAATATCAAGTAGAGATATCCTAGTAGTGGTAGGAAATTCTTTTCTTCCATGGAAAGTAAGAAAAAATCTAATAGCTCCACAATGGAAATGAGTATGATTTTGTTCTCTCCGAAGTGAGATAAGTTCTTTTAAAATCTCCAATTTAACATATTACTCTGCTGTTGTTGCCTTCAAATCACACTTTTTTAAACGAGAACTTTAGACGATTTCTTTGATCTTTGGACGATTGTAGTAAAAATAGTGTGAATACTTCTAGTCTAAGAATGATTATAAGAATATATATTGTAGGTACAATGATTACGAGGATATATACTGTTGGGACTTTTTTTTTTAATTTTACTGTAGGAACTTAACAAAGGTAAAGAAGTATCATAAACACGACTTTTTTCATAAAGATAAGTAATTTCTACTGTTTTTTTTATTGGACAAATTTCTTTTGACATTGGAAGGAAGATTAGTTATAGAAAAGATTGAAGAAAGATGAACAGGATTCTTAGGTAAAGATCACTCATTGCATATAAAAAAATCTCCTTACAGACTTTCTTCAAGAATAACATAGGCACAGTCAATAATACTTACAGCCCAGATACCATTTGTGCTAACTTTGGTCATAGAACACGTGCTCCAATAAGTAATGTAAATGCAAATAATAATAAAAGTTCTTTCCTAAAATAGTCTAAAAAATCTTTCTTTCTAGATTATCGTAGCCAAATGTCCAAGATTCAATTGGAAAATAGAGAGAGGCTAAAACAAATCATATTAAGAATTATTATTATTTCAATACAAGAGAAAAAATTTTGATATCTTTTCTTGTGTTGAATATTATTAATAAATTT
>JAOTAX010006296.1:0-13106 GCA_025629825.1 Erythroxylum guanchezii
AATAATAATAATAATAATAATAATAATAATAATAATAATAATAATAATAATAATAATAATAATAATAATAATAAATGATAAAAATATTAGAATAATACTACTGATAAGGTGTAATAATAATTATTATAACATAGTTATGATAATAATTATAATAATATTTATATTAATATATATTAATATTAGGTAATAAAAGGCAATAATAATAATAATAGTAATAATAATAATAATAATAATAATAATAATAATAATAATAGAAATAGAAATAAATATAATTATAATAGGTCGTAATAATAATAATAATAATACGTACTAATCATTGGGTGTAATAATAATTAGTATGAAATTAGTTCTGATAATAATAATAATAATAATAAATATATTAAGAAAATTAATAATATTAGGTAATTAATGGTTATAATAATTATTATTTTTTAATTATAATATTAATATTATTACAAATAATATTCATAATATTAGGTCCTTATAATAATAATAATAATAATAATAATAATAATAATAATAATAATTATTATTATTATTATTATTATTATTATTTATTAATAATATTATTATTATTCCAATGATAAGGCTTAAGGGATTCATCTAAGAAAATCTCTTAATAGCCAAAACTGGTAATAACATGAAAAAGAAAGTAAAAAAATCAAAACAGCACCATTACAATTTTTTGCCATTTCTCTCTCCGAGCTCAATCAAGAGGAATTTTTATTTCCCCATCAGTGATCTCCAGTTGCAAGTCTTTAGGATCCTTACCGTCGACCGTACACCCAACAGACACGTAAGTGCCAAGAACCTCCTTGATGGTCCCACTCAAGTCCTTAGCCATTAACCTAGGCCGCATGTCCTTCGCAATCTCAATCACATCATCCAGAGAGATGTTCTCGTTGTGCTTGATGTTCTTGGTCTTCTTGCGGTCACGCTCCAGTTCCTTCAACGTCTTGATGTCCAGTGCCGTGGCGGACAGCACGACAGTGACCTTTGCTTGACGATTTTGCCCGTTAGCTTAGCGGTTACACTCAAGCCCTTCCAATCCTTTGCAGTCTCTTTGGTGATGTCTTCATCGATCTTTTTCGGAGATAGACCCAAAGGTCCGATCTTTGGAGCGAGAGATGAAGCTGCGTTGTACAGACCCAAAGCTGAGAAGGATAAATTTGTCTTCAAAAGAATAGATAGTCGTCAAATAGATAAAGATAGGTTGGGGGAAGTTTTATCTATTCTTCAAATTTAAGAAATGACATTCTTGAAGATTACTTATTATGTGTTTGGTTTCTAACCAAACACAGCTTTAATAATAACCTGGGAATAGCAAAGGACTAGAATTGCTATTTCCTTAAACCAAACATACCCTTAGAGAATCCACTCATAGAGAAAGCTTAAGATATGAGAATCCACTCATAAAGAAAGCTTAAAGCTAACCAAATTTGATAGTATTATTGATTGAATACCTAATACAATGTTTATATGCTTGATAAAGCAATCCTAGTTCAAAGTAAAATAAGAAACTAAGAGTAAATAGAAAACTTATAAAAATAGAAAACCAAATTAAGCAGAAAACCTATAGAAATAGAAAATTGAAAAAAGTAGAAAACCTATACAAATAGAAAACCAACTTAAATAGGAAACTTATGGAAATATAAAACATATTTTAATAGCCTTTCCTTGTCAAATATATATATATATATATAGAGAGAGAGAGAGAGAGAGAGAGAGAGAGAGAGAGAGAGAGAGAGAGAGAGATAGAGAGAGAGAGCTTCAAAGCTTAGAATACTATGGAGAGAAAAAGAGAGAGCTAGGAAAAATTTGGATGAAGGAATATCTGCCTCTCTTTTTATATTGGTGGCTTTTTACAAGAAGATGATTTTCTAATATTATATCTGTAATACATTGTCGGAATAACTAATGATTGAGAGGAGTCCTTGTATATGTTTGCATGCTTTAATCAGTTGTAAACTTTAGCAAATACTAGTCTTATCATCCTTATGTTGCTTTCATTCTAATAGAATAAATCTATAGGGTTTTGTTTAATGACGTGTTGCCTTTTCTTTCTAATTCCCAAGGTCACTTATTATCATGGACTATTCCAAAACAATTATCTTTATTTTCTTGTATCAAATCTACTTTGTCCTTTTAATGATGAAGTGAATCAAAATTTTCAATAATTGTTTCATGATATTAAATTATTCTTCTTTTGTTTTTGCTCCAGTCTTCCTCGTATGATTTAACCATCATACAAAGAATAAGAGGAACTATAGGGGTAATATATGGTAGGCTCATTTTTTGTTTGTTTTCGTGGCCGTGAACTATAAACTAGCCATTCTTCAATAGCTAATGATGATCCTTCATGGCTTTCTGTAAACTTATCTCATTATTTTAGTTTTAATTTTCTAATCAAGATTAGTAGATTAACATGCTCATCTTATTTATAGTTGTATCTCGAAGTCATAACTTATAGAATAAAAAAATAGAAACAAGTAGTAGTGGTCAAGAAATAGGTTTTTATAATTTTTGGACTGATATTTGGTTTTAAAGACAAAATATCCTTGATAAACTTGTGGAGAGAATATTTGAGAGAATGATCCATATTATTTTTACCAATTGATGAACTAAAAAAGAAAATTGTACGTAGATCTAATATTGAAGAAAAATAGTCAGAAACAACAAATGATTATACTTTGTACCAAATAGGAATTGAACTAACTGCTAATAATAAAAATAGTTATAAGTAGGTGCATAGAGAAAGTTCCAAGAAAATCTCACCTTAAATGTTTTAGGGCCTTAAAGTTTTTGGCCTTATTTTATATTCTTGAGAGTCAAGTAGAACCGTATAATCTTGCCAACTCTAAGAAAGAGATACTTTATTTTTATGGACTCAAATTCTTTAAGGATAGGTAAATAATATCAAATTTTTACTAAATTTTAGGGTTTGTAATGCTAATTTTTTTTAGGAAGAAGTTTTGTGTACCCTCAGTAGGATTTGGATTATAAAAACAATTTTAATTATAAAAACGAAGATTTTATACAAAGAGGATTTTTGTAAGTTTTGATAAAGATTTGTCAAATATTGTGTATTTTGAGAATTAGGTTAGGAAAAAGATTTTTGTTGGTGTAATACAATTTTCTCTCTATATTTTATGAAACTATTTCATGAAAGTATTTGGTTTTTTGGGCATTCCTATAAGGAATCCTTTGAGTTATTGTTAACTTTGTATTGTAGAATGATGATAGTCATTTTTTGTGTATTTATTTGCGGTGATGAGCAAGATGAGACCTCACCTCGTAATTTGTATAAATGAAATTAATTTTTCCTCCTCTAGGATTTCGTTCCAGAATTTGGTTGATTGGGTTATTATTGATGTTTTAGTTGAAATTTTTGTAGAGTTTATAGAGCTTTTCTAAAGGAGTCTATTAAGGAGAATTTGATTGTTTAGCCATGTGATCATGATCTATATTGTAAGAAATCTAGAGTGAAAAAATTAAAATATAATTCACTTCACCTTTAATAAATTAAATATTAAAACAAAAATAATTAAAATATCTTACCATCTAACAAAATTTTGTTTTGATACAATATCTTGAACATCTTTTTTGTAGAAATTCTTTTGTTGACCTGCAATCAATATAAAAAAGGAATTTTTGATTCGATAAATTACTTTAAATGATGTAATAAAAGTGAAATAATTGCTTTGAGCATAATCTCAATGGCAAGAGGTATACTGTATAATTTGTTCTTTATTGTTAATAATATGTTTTAATACCCCTTCATACCTCATACAAAAGGCATTTGGCCCCATAATTTTTTATGCATATATATTAATTAGGTATAATATTTGAATACATTTTAATTTGTATTTTGATTTATTACAAATAAGCAACCAATCTCTTTGTTGGGTATTTATGATCCTAAAAATTGGGATAATCTTGACAATAAAGAAAGACATTTTAGTTGAAAAAGGGTATGTAAGGGAACTAAATCTTAATTTTTCTGTATATAAAACATATTTGTATATTGTTGATTCATTGGGGCCTTTCTTTTTATTTTATCTCAGGCCTATAAAATTTTAGGAATAACATTGTTTTAAGGGTAATCTTAATTAAGTATTTTAGGAATTTATTTGATTTAGTATAAATAAAAGTCATTCGATGATTATTATCTAATTAAATATTATTAATAATTTCCTCATCCAAATTTTTTTCTTTAAGTTTGGATGATATTTTTTAAATAAATTTTGAATTATTTATCATATGTATCCTAAAAGATGCCTTATAAGGCTATTCTTGAATTTAAGTAATGAATGTCTAACCTTGATTAGTCCTAGAGATTCTTCTTATAGTTGTTTACCACTAAATGGTAAAAAGATTATAAACTTATTATAAATCACTTCCTTCTCACAAATTGGATTTGAACTAACCAATAAAAGGAAAGGTGATCAACCATTCTCTTTCCTAGGTCAAAGAAAGTCTCACAACTAATCTTAATTAGCCTATTTTTCTTAAGTAAATAGAGAAAGAATTCTAGTAGTTTATTCCATTCAATTTCACTAATGTGCTTTCACTAACTTCCTTCTTATCAAAGAGGGAAGAATAATATTTTTCTACTATACTAGTACATGACCAACACCCTTACTTCAATCCATCTATATTTTTTAAAAAAGATTTCTTAGCTCTTATATAATTATAGCTATCCTTATTGAAATCTAGAAAGAGTTATTTGGGAATTTCTTTATTTCCTTAGCTTTATTTGGTATGTATATTAGAATATAAGGGGAAGATGAAGACGCTTATGTATTATAGATAGGGTTTTAAAGGAATGTTATAGTTTGATAAGCTAACCTTTTTTTTTTTGTAATTGAGGATATTGGATGTGGTTTATAACTTCTAAAAGAAAATTTTGATTTTTTTAAACATATTTATATTTCTTTCTTCTTTTTCTTCGTCTTTTTTGGACAATATATTTTGTTTAAACTACTAGTTTCTTGTAATAGTAATGCTTCATTTTTATATTCATTATTAGAGATCTCTTATGAGTTTTCTGAATGAGATATCATTAAGATTTGTATTTTATCATATATGTGTTAATCTAAACATTAGTTATGAAGTCTTTAATTAATTTGACAATATTTGGAAGTATGAACATTTTCCCACATTTTGAATATGTTATATTCTTGTAGTTAGGAGAAGGTGAAAAAAAATATGTTTTTTTGATTTGTTTATAATATTAATTTTCTCTATATTTCCTAAAAGCTTTTCTTCTTTTCAGACATGATTTTTTTTTGTTTTTATGAATAATATTTCTTCTATAATCTTTACAAGTTTTATCATCATAAAAAATCATATTATTAACAAAAATACCCTAATTTTTTTAGCTTGAAACATTTCATTCTCCAATTATATTTATAATTTCATGTCTTGAAATAGTTTTAGATATTCCTTTTCTATATAGTTGACTAAGTCTCCATATGTTAATTTATTATGGGGTATTTGATTATTGTAATTTTTAATTTATTTTTAACGTTTTTTTCTTAATAAAGGTGAAAGTCATGCAAAGAACTTCTCCTTTAAAAAAGATGGCTTGAATTTTATCTTAATATGTTTAAGTCATTTCTTAGTAGTACTTTTATAAGAAATGTGTCTTCACACCATTTAAAATCTAAAACCTTATTATACTTAATATTTGATAAAAGCTCAATATTCCTATCTTTAAATAAAAGGGATCCATTACATTACGTAATGATATTGAAGTAAATCACTTGTTAGTATAGTCTTTATGTACAATATACAAAATGCACAAGAAAGGGGAGTTGAATTGTGTATCATTTTCGTGAATACAAGCCCCTTTGATATTTCTTTGAAAACTAACTTTTACAAAGCTATTAAGTGAATATCACAATGTTTATACGAAAATATCTTCGTGATTAAATCGCAAATAACTTCTATATACTTGTATAGGAACAATAGAAATTAGAGTAGAGAGTTAGAAGTTGGACACGACAATTTTATCCTGGTTTACCTCAAATCTTGGGCTACGTCCAGTCTTCAGAATTCTTCTAAGATTTCACTATACTTCTCGAAATTTACAAGTATTCTTTCTTTACAAAGCCTCTTCAGGTCTCTTACACTAAGTATTATTTTCACTCTCTTAGCCTCTTCAGGCTCTCAGCTTTTCCTTTCTCTCACTAGAAAGATATTGCGAGCTTTGTTACAGTAAAGATAGCTCTCGTGTTTTGCACAACGAATACAGAATTTTGCTAAGGTTAAAAAAAACTTGTTTAACAACAACTTGTTCAGTCTTTGACTCCGACTTGTATTTATAGCCTTCGTCTTCAACTGCTTCTTGATAACTGCTTCTTGTTTATTGTAGAAACCGTTATTCAGTTGAGTTCTGTAACTAACTCTAACTGACTAACTATCCGATGTACTATCGTGTCTTCGTCTTCATATCGTCTGTGTTTTTACTCTTCTTCTGTGTTTTCTTCCTTCTTCTCAAAACAGTTCATTTATTTCTAATATTATTATTATTTGGTTGTCACCAAAATTATTAGACTTATAGTCACCTTGACTTAACATATATTGCTAATATTAAAATTGGGACAACATCTTATATACGTTCATTATTTTCATCTAAAATAAATTCTTCTTCTTTGTGTATCATAAATGCTTTTAGTATATCACATTCTTATGACTCAGTTATATGGTAATCATACTAACACTTTAATTGCCCCATAAATCTACTATTAATAAATCATCCATGACATGATTAGAGGTTCCTAATTTTAATCTATATATATTAGCAGCAATTGTCATTTGTTGTAACATATTTAGTATGTTGTATTCAGACATGTCATCTATATTATTTTTTTTATTGTACAATATTGGGTCCATTATCAATATTAATATCAAAAGCAATAATGTTTATGGAAATAAGGTCTTAAGCAGTTTTCCATTGGAGTTTTTTTTAGTATTAAAGAAAGGGTTCGAGAACTATTAGAATATGAAATATTTTCTTATTCAATCATGTTAAGTGTTTATGAGTTTGATTTTTCTTCTTGTGAGGTATTGGTTCTTATAACTTGACTTCTAATTTATATGGGACCATTTATTTTTTTATGCTAAGATATTTAATGTTTATGATGAAGATGTATAGGAATATGAGAAAACTATTTTCATTAATTGATTTTGTATGACGAAAAGAAAATCTTTATTATTTTTTAGTTATTTATAATTATTAAAAACTTCTTGTGGTTTAAACATATGATTTTAATGGAATAATCCTTTTCTAATAATTGTTGGCCTTCTTATTTTTTTTAATCATAATGAGTTGATTTCTTATTGTTTATAAGTAGTTATTTATATATTTATTTGAACACATTATATTCTTAATATCTTCTATGTCTATGCTTCCATTTTCATTTTAATTTTAAAAAGTGTAAATATAATAATATTTTGTTTATAGGATATTTTAAATATATAGAAACATTTTGCTTATAAGGGATTTTAGTTTAATAAAAAAAGGAGGGTTTTCTGATTGCATCTTTTATGGTGAGAATGTTAACTAAAATTTTATTTTATTATTTTTATTATGAGTTTTACTCAAAGGATATTCCATCATGCTTTCTTAAGCTTACATCTCAAACAAATCAATTTATAGTTTTTTTTTGTTAACTCGTGATAACTTTCTTAAATTTGTTTTCTTCCATAGAGGAAATTATTAGATAATCATAGTATTTATTTTACCTTACAAAGAATAGAAATATTTGTATAAGTTCTTTTTATTAAGTTTAAATTATTTTTCTAATACATATAATTCATTATAAATGTTTTTAATAACTGAAGAAGATGATAGAGATGTTCGAGGTGATGTTTGAGGTGATTGATGCTTATTATTTTGAATGTCTTGATGAACCTTTATTCGAAATATTTATAACATATTAGATTCTTGAAACTTTTTTTGGATCAATCATATTTGTAGGTCATCAAACCTATAGCGAATTGATTTTCTACTAAAAATAATTTTACTTTTCTATCTTTAAATTATTAAATTTCCTTAATTTGTATGTTGAGACTCAAAGGTACATGTGGAACAAGTTTCATTGCTACTTAAGTATCTACTCATTAAAAAAGGATATATCCTTCCATTTAATAGATCTTGAGGTTATCTTGTTAGAATTTTTCAAATCAGTTCGTATTATTGAGAAACTCCAAGTTCCTCCATCAATGACAAATTTACCTTGACCACTATTGCCTAGGTAAATAAAGTGTAAACGATTGTACTGAAAAATCACACCAGGTAAATTCCCAGACTGGAGGGTCACAGATGGTCCCACTTAAATTCCAATCTCCTAGATAGAATTTTCCTAGATATGTAATTTAATAGCACAACAATTCACTACAACTATACCCGACAATAGCCATTAAATAGACAAATAAAAAACACTAGAATTTAATGAGATTCATCCAATTATGCCTACTTCCTCGAACACTACTAAATTGATATTTCACTATTTTCTAGAAATAATACAAGTGAAATACCACAAAAGGAGAGAAGAAATTTTATCTTATGAAAGACAATTTTTGGGATGCTTAAGATAGGTGAAAGAGCCTTCCTTTTATAACTTAGGAAGACTCCCCCATCTTTGTAATTCTTCAATATAGGATAAAAATATATCATAAGTCAATAATTCTCCACCTTGACATATTTCACATCTTCAAATCTCTC
This sequence comes from Erythroxylum guanchezii, assembly GCA_025629825.1. Classification (NCBI taxonomy): domain Eukaryota; kingdom Viridiplantae; phylum Streptophyta; class Magnoliopsida; order Malpighiales; family Erythroxylaceae; genus Erythroxylum; species Erythroxylum guanchezii. Next base: position 8,732 of record JAOTAX010006296.1, read on the forward strand.
ATAAACTCATCTTTAGTAGTGTCTTCAAATGCCCTTTATAGGGCTCATCTTCAATTTTTAGCAATATTGATCAAGTCCAAACAATGTTGGAACTTAACCGCAGTCACCACCTTTGCCAACATATCAACAAGATTTTTAGTGGTCTTAATCTTCTGGATTACTACTCCACCTTCTTCCAAAACCTCTCGTACAAAGTGATAATAGGCATCAATGTGCTTTGTCTTTGCATGATAAACTTGGTTCTTTGCTAAATGAATGACACTTTGACTATCACAATGTACTTTGACATGCTTCTGTCCAATTCCTAATTCATCAAACAATCCTTGAAGCCAAATTGTCTCCTTCACAGGTTGACTGTAAGGTAGACCTCTAACTGATTTGTGCCTTTGCAAGAGTAAACACATAACTAGTAGTTGATCGACGTTTATCTAAATCACCGGCATATTCAAAATCACAATATCTAACTACATATTGACCGTCTTGCTTATCCTGCTGAAATACCAAACCAACATCTACGGTGTTCAGAATGTACCGTAGAATCTATTTCACAGCTTGCCAATGTTCCTTTCCAGGATCATGCATATAACCGCTCAAAACCCCAACTGCCTGTGAAATGTCGAGCCTTGCACACTTCATAACATACATCAAGCTACCAACCACATTTGCATATGATACTTTAGTCATGTACTCTCGTTCTACATCTTTCTTTAGGGATAAGGATGCATTGAGCTTTATATAAGGAGCGAGCAGAGTATTAACAGGTTTTGGCTTCTCATTCATGCCAAAACATTGTAGTACCTTTTTCAAATATTGCTTTTGAGTCAAACGTAGTCGCCCTAACTTTCTATCTCTACTGATCTTAGTGCCGAGAATTTTCTTGGCTTCACCAAGATCCTTCATTTCAAACTCCTGATACAACTGAATCTTCAATCTCTCAATTTCTCTTCCTTGAAGCTATCAACATATCATCAACATACAGGAGAAGATAGATGTAGGATCCATCTTGTAGCTTGCGAAAATAAACACAGTGATTATATTTGCTTCTTGTGTACTTTTATCCCATTATAAACTTGTCAAATAGCTTGTACCACTGCCCTAGAGATTGCTTCAATCTGTACAATGATTTTTCAAGCTTGCACACCATATTCTCTTTTCCAACAACTTTAAAACCTTCGAGCTGAGTCATATAGATTTTCTCTTCTAAGTCTCTATGTAAAAACGCAGTTTTTACATCCAATTGAACTAGTTCCATTTCAAACTATGCTACCAAAGCCAACAAAATTCTAATGGAGGAATGTTTTACAACTAGAGAGAAAACTTCATTATAATCAATTACCTCTCTCTAAGCATAGCCTTTGGCCACCAGCCTTGCTTTGTGGCAAACATTATCCTTATCAGGAAATCCAACTTTTTTTCCATATATCCATTTGCATCCAATTGACTTCTTTCCCTTTGGGAGACTAGCTAGCTTCCACATCTAATTTTTAAGAAGGGAATGTATTTCTTCATTCATGGCTATCCTCCACTTATCTTCTTCTAAACTTTAGACTGCTTCCTTATAAGTGGTAGGAAAGTCATCCATTTCAATTGGAGATGCCTAAGCTACCATATTAATATAACGAGCAGGTACTTGAATATTCCTTTTTGGCTTTCGCGATGCAATTTGTAATTGTTGCTGTGGAGGTTCTTGGGTTGGAACCTCCTCTTCATATGGCTCCTCTTCTACTATAGGAGTTTCTATATCTTCTTTATCATCTGTTGAGGTAACAATTCTTCCTTCAAACTCCACTTGTTTTGGAGTACCATTTGTCTGCTTAACATTTTCAATTTTCACCTTTCTTAACATAGTAGATTCGTCAAAGGTAACATCCCTGCTGAAAATTATTTTCTTTGACTCTGGGCACCAAAGACGATATCTTTTCCCTCCAAAGGTGATCCCCATGAAAATTGCTTTCTTTGCACGTGGATCCAACTTTGACTCTTTAATATGATAGTTTGTAGTGGAACCAAACATATGTAAGGAATTATAATCTGTAGCAGGTTTTCCAAACCATTTTTCCAATGTTTTTTTACCATCAATAGCAGTTGACGGAAGGCGATTGATGAGATGACAAGCGTATGTAACCACCTCAGCCTAAAATTCTCTGCCCAATTCAACATTAGACAACATATACCGAGCTTTCTCTAGCAATGTCCTGGTTCATACATTCTGCCACCCTATTTTATTGTGATGTATTCTTGACTGTGAATTGTCTGACAATACCTTCATCTTCACAGACTTTTAAAAATGGATCACTTATGTACTCCCCACCATTATCTGTACAGAGACGCTTGATCCTTCTACCTGTTTGAGTTTCCATCATCTTTTTCCATTTGAGGAAAACTTTCAACACTTCACCCTTAATCTTTATAGTATACACCCATACTCTTTGGGAAAAATCATCAACAAAGGTCACATAATAGTGTTTTGCTCCCAAAAAAGTTGTTTTGGAAGATCCCCACACATTAGAGTAAATATAATCCAAAATACCCTTCGTGTCATGGATTGCAGTGCTAAATTTCACTCTTATCTACTTCCCTTTGACACAATGTTCATAAAAGTCTAATTTGTAGGCCCGAACTTTTTTCAACAATTATTGATTTACTAACATCTTCAAGGATCTTTCACTTGCATGTCCCAAAGGCATATGCCACAACCTATCTGCTTCTAGCTCTTGATCATCATTAAAAGCTACTGCTATTGTTCCAATAACTGCATTACCCTGGTAATAATACAGGTTATTGTTTCTTCGAATTCCTTTCATTACCACAAGTGCACCAGAGATGACTTTCATTACTCCATTTACTGCATTTATAGTGTAGCCCTTTGATTCTGGACTCCCACAGAAATGAGATTCTTCGTCAAACTTGGCACGTATCTGATATCTGTCAGAGTCCTAGTTGTTCCATCATGATTCGTTAAGTAAATTAAACCAATCCTATTTGTTGTGCAGGGATTTTTGTTTGTTGTGTAAATAACTCCACCTTCTAGCTCTTTAAAATTAGAGAACCAATCCCGATTGGGACACATATGATGACTACAGCCTGAATCGAGTAGCCATGGACTAGAAGGGCTTATTGAGGATGTAACAACCAATGAAAGATCTGAGTCTACATCTTCACACTCAGCAATATTTAAATTTGCAATAGTCTTTCTCTTATCAGGTTTGTTTTTATTCTCCAGTTTTGGACAATCCTTTTTTCAGTGCCCTTTTTCCCAAAAAAAGGCACGTTCATCTTTGTTCAATTTGAGCCTCGACTTCGATATCCCTTTCTTTCCTTTAATATGGCTCTGCGAATAGCCTTTGACTAACAAAGTTTCTGCTGCTCCACTTGTACGTACTTCCTTTGTCTTCCTTCTCAATTCATGACTGTACAAAGTAGCTATAACTTCACTAAGAGACACATCAACCTTCCCATGAAGCAAAGTAGTTTCAAGAAACTCAAACTCTTCAGCAAGGGATCCCAACAACATCAAAGCTAGATCTTCATCTTCAAATCTTACATCCAAATTCATTAAATCAATAACTAATTGATTAAAACTAGTGACGTGATCATTTATAGTGGTACCCAGAATATAAGAGAGACGAAACAATCTCTTCTTCATATGAAACTTATTCTGACTGTTTTTCTTCAGTAATTTCTCTTCCAACACGTTCCACAATTTAGATGCAGAAGCTTCTTTCGAGAAAGCATACTTTTGCTCTCTGGAAAGACATGATCGAATTGTACCACATGTCAAATGATTTATAGTCTTCCAATCTTTCTCCTCAACATCATCTGGTTTTTCTTTCTTCAATGGCAATGTCAAGACCTTGTCGAAAAAGAGCGTCTTGAACTTCACTTTGCCACATGTTGAAATGACCCCTACCATCAAAAATCTCCACTACAAATCTTGCATTTGTCACAATAGTCCTTGCTAGAATAGACGAGGTAGAAGCTGTCGACGTGGTTGGTGCAGTCGTATCTTTGATTTCTGTCATCTTTGCTACAATTTCTATTCAATAACTGTCAATGCGGAATGCCAATAGCCCAAAGAAAAATCTTTTCTAATGTGGAAGATTAGACCATGCTACAACCACAAAGCATACTAAGAAAAAACCTTGGCTCTGATACTAATTGTTGAGAAACTCCGGGTTCCTCCAATAATGACAAATTCACCTTGGCCACTATTGCCTAGGTGAATAGAGTGTGAACGATTGTACTGAAAAATCACACCAGCTAAATTCCCAGGAAAGACTAGAGGGTCACAGACAGTCTGTTGGCCCCCGAAATTTTTCTTGTTGAATTAAGCATGATTTAAATGAATTATGAGGTTTGATGGATTAATTTTTGG
>JAOTAX010006366.1:0-13103 GCA_025629825.1 Erythroxylum guanchezii
AGTAATATAGGTTACATTCAGATACATGAAGACAAAATTTTAATTCTTGCCACGTATATCATATCACACAAACCCAATATATGCTTTGTCCGCCACAAAATCCCAACATATGCTTTGTCCACCACATCCAGTATTTACCATAGCATGCCAATAATCTCCAAAGACGCCATAGAATAATTAAACATATAAGAAACTTGAGTTCAAGAAATAAAGTTTCCTTTCGTGCTTCTGCCCATTATCCTAATCAAATAAATTGAATTGTATAACCCAGTTGACCATAAGCAATTCCAAGTCTTGCACTGGCAGCGATAGCCAATTTCAAATCAAGTTGAAGGCCATAATAGGAGTTTGAAAACGGCAAAAACAAACACAACAAACAACTAAACCAACTCATACAAGTTGATTCTAACAAAACTTATGGAAACCTCACAGATCGTACTCCTCGCAGCAACGAAACGTTCAAAGAATTTAACATAACAACAAAGCAAATAGGAAAAAAAAAAAACAAAAAGCTAAACACAAAAGGAGAACGCTTCACATTAATTTCCAACCAATTAAACAACCTTATCTCTTTAGCGGGAGTTGTGCAGAAGAACATAAGAAGAAAGGCAGGTCGGAGTTGTGCAGAAGAAAATAAGAAAAAAGGCAGGAGGTTGTGTGCTGCGTGGGAATTGTGGCTGAGAGTGTCCTTTTTGTTGAGTTAAATAAGGATACAATAGTAATTTACGTATATTAGGGTTATCTTGTTTTGAATTTCTCCTCCTTTTCTACCCATTTGATGGGAAACACATTTGGTCCAAATTTCTCTCAGTTTCCTCTCTATTCTCTCACTTTCTTTTTGCTTATTTTTGTCCAAATGGTAGAAACTAAGAGGAGTTCAATTTTCTTCCTTTCTTTTCTCTTGCTTTCCTTCAATCCAAACCAGGCTTAAGGATGAGTTATACTTTAACATTTTTAAAATTTTAGGTTAGAATTGTTAATTGATGAATGTTTTAAGCCATATTCATCAATTAGTACAAAATTTAGGGTCAAAAGTGACCCTTTTGCTATTAAAAAAAAAAAGAAAAATGTTTTGATCGAATGACACGTGGCATGAAGTAATTTGTTTTTCTTAAAAAAAATTTCCATTACCACGCCTGGATACGAAGCAAAATAGCGGTTCCTATCGATCAAGGGAATTGGACAAGCTTAGATCCAAATCTGGCAATTATTGGCGGTAAGTCTACTAAAGTCCTCCTCCTTACTGTCTCTTCGCCTACCTTCCTTCTGCTTTCCATGTCCCCAAACCCTAATTTCCGTGATCATCAATTCAGTTCTTTTTGTTGTTTTTTCCCCTTTTTTTTGGGAATCACTATTACTGACCGATAATCAATCAGACATTTGCTAAACTTTCCATGGTCGACAAATGTCTATGAATTTCTTGGGTTGTTAAGGAAATTGATTATTGCATGAAGATTACTAATTTTTCCCTTTTCCGTTAGTTTTATAAACACTTCTAGCGTTTGGTATTTCAAGTTCAAGACTTTGTAAATTCTTTTCCATCGCATTTTAGGGTTGGAGTAGTCTATGGTTGATTAAGTAGCTTAAGTTTTGAAGCTAATTGAAATCGACTTATGGTGGGTTATCTTAACTTTTGTCTTTTGATGCAGATTTGAACGGAGGAAAGGAATCGGTTAAAGAAGATTCAAGACATGGTAAAGTAGAATGCTTTCTAAGAGAAAAATAGTTTCATCTTAACAAGTGACATTGTTTGATGGTGGGTTTTCGGGTTTTCTGTGATTTCAGTCTGCACTCTTCAATTTCCATTCATTCCTGACAGTTGTGTTATTGGGAATTTGTACTTGCACTTACGTGAAGATGCACTTTCCAGCAATTCTTGAGCAAAGAACGGGGTAAACACAGAAAACTCTCTCCCTCTCTCTCTTACATTGGTTTAGGAACTTGATCCTACTGTGGTTTCGTGCAACATCTATCAATCTGAAATTACATTCCACTGTTGGATAGCATTCAATGGAATGATAATTGGATTTGTTAACCGTTTTATGGTTAATTGGTTGAGACCTACTTTACCAACACTTTTTGGATCCTATAATGCTATTTCTTTGGACCAGGTTGTTTGAGCTTGCTTTACAATATACTAATATGACTTTGCAGCTAGCAAGTTGTCCAGAACACTAAAATAGCATTGCATAAGCTTAACCATGACCCAAATTATCAGTTGCTCATCCCAACTACAACATAAACACTCAGCCTTAGCACCTGCTAAAGATACAAATGTGCTGAAGGAACCTTCTGTTCATTTTCTGATTCCCATGCATAGTTGTGTATATTTTAGTTGCCCTTTGATTTGTTACCACAGCTTAGGCCTGCCCGGTTATTCCTGGGAAATTTTGGTTAAAGAAATCTTGAGATTTGGCACTTGAACTTTAGAAATAAAGTGTCCATAAGGAGATGTCATTTTGCAAATTTTAAAAAAGGTTGTGCTGATTTGCTGATTTCAGTTATGAATTTGCTTTGTTCCTTAGCTAACTTGAAGCATTACCTGCACAAAAATCTTATGTTTTAAGATATATGCAAGTCTTATTCATATGGATCTGTTGTTGTATCTCCTGAAAATTATGTCTTGGTGGACAATGGATAGCTACAGATAATTGCATCTTATCAATTCCAGTGTGAGGGATCTATGGCTAGAGGTGTTCATCTTTGGGATTGACCTAAAGGTAGTGGTGATGGCATTTTAATTAATTTATGTGCTTTTCTGACAGGTTTCGTGGTTTCTTTTGGAAGGCAGCCAGAATAGGTAAGCTTCCTCATCACCTGTTTGTTAGCTTATCTTGTTTTTGTGTTGTTCCTTTCCTTTTATCTCATAAATCAGAGGGAAAACACATATGCACTGATGATAATGCAGTCTTAAGATGATAATAGCCACAAGACTACATTAGGGTTTCTTAGACAAGAATGATATAGGGGTAATGTTTATAATATTTGCTAGAGTTTTATACTGTTGAATGAGGTCAATAGGTTGTTATAATGCTAGTTTTTCTTCAAACTTGAGACAATATGAAACTTTATCCACAGATGAGGAGTGGTGTTTGCTTATCATTTTTGTGTAAATACAGCTGCATGACCTAGCTTAATCGCAACTTGAATTTGTTGGAGAAAGTCTGGAATCCCTCTTTAGTAGTTAGTAGAAGATTCGAGTTACTTTTGGAGAGCTTATGGCTTCAAATTTCAGCATCTTAAAAAACTGTTTGATCATCGAAAACAAATGGGCCTACTTAGCCTGCTTTGATTTTAACTATATAGCATCAATGTCATAGGAGTTAACTATCAATGGAAACCAATTGCTGTATTTATTTCCTTAGGTTTTACCAGAGTACTGCATATTGGCAGTCAACGAGTTTCACTTTAGTGGTTGACCAAACAAACATTGAAAATAACTTGTTTGTAAAGTTTCTTAATTGAATCTCTTTTAAAGTTTGGCTTTTGGACATAATTATTGCCCTGGTGTGCATAGAAGCGTCAGATCCTGATGTTTTCTTGTGTGTTGACTGGAATAGGTGAACGGTTGAGCCCCTGGGTGGCAGTAGGATGTTTCGTAATGGGTGTATCGATAATCTTTTTCTGAGCAAGGTGTCTCCATGTTCAGGAGTTAGCGCTGTATTCTTTCCTTGGGTATATGTAGCTTTGAAAATTGGATGTCATCGTCAGAGTTTTGAAGGAAGGAATAGTGAGAGACATTGTTCACAACCATTTTTGCGAACATCATTCTAGAAATGTGTGTATTTATTCTCAATTGCTTACACAATTGATTGTCGCCAAACTCTAAATGATGCAACTGTGAATGGAAAAGTATTGATGTATTGCATCCAGAAAGAATATTACACAACATCAAATATGGGCCCTTTCGCTTCTGTTATTGTTGAAACTTGGAACTGAGTCTTCCATCACAAAATGCAGGTTTATGGGCTATTCTATTGACTTCCACGTGAAAATCTTCCCCGTTGGTGTGGTAACAATATATGCAAACAAAACCGTGAATTTGAGATTCATTATGTTCGAAGTATATATTTTCACTGAAGCATTGCTCCTGTACAGGATTTTATTAGTTGAACGTCTAATTGTGACGTATAATGATTTGTAGTATAGGCTGACCATTTGAGAGACAGAGCTGAGACCACGAGGTCCTAATGTCAAAGAAAAAAGTTTGCCAATTGATTGAGTCGGATGACTTTAAAACTGGAGAAAGGGTTCTTATTCGATTCATTCTGAAGTCATGTCGAACTCAGGGCTTGTGGTGGTGGGAGCTTAAAGCCAGTGGGGATACAAGCTATGACATAAACTGTGACCTTATGGTGAAATTTCCTCATGATCAGAACCTTCCCTTCGCCCCACTGAAATACTGATATTATTAAATTCTCGATTTTCTTCTTTTTAGCCTTCCTGTTGCTCTTCTTCTTAACACTCTCCTCTTCTGTTCTTTCATTTTCTCTCCGGATTCTTTTCTTCACAGTTCTCATTCTGGCCTTCCTGCTGTTGGTACCAACCGTCTCCTCACTTCTTTCATGTTCTCCACTCCAGTGAAGAGGATAGCTCCTCAGGAAAACCCTTCTGGTCTTGTAGTCTTCATCACGAAAGCTCCTTGTTCTCCCACGATTTTCATCTATGAAGCTCCTTTCCATTCTTTTTGACAACAATGGATGAAGATGGCTTATGTGAAGTAGTAAGAAAGGGGAAAAGAGAACCAGGAGGGCACGACCAAATTAGTGAGAGGTGTGATTGGTTATATATATATTTGTGTGAGAAAAAGAAGCAGAAGATAATGGTTGAATTGCCAACAAGAAGATGATGGAGAAAGAGACAAAAAAGGCATAGATGAATTGGTACAGTACTATATAGATGCTTGGCAATGATGGCGAACACTTAAGGGAGTATTTGTTAGCGTTGCCTTCAATTTGCTATTATCCTAGAGTTGGCTGCTTATATGATTTAGTACTTGTCCATAATGTTTTCCCAAAGTATATACTTCTCTTTGTCTCCTCACAAGAACAAGAATGTATCTTTCTTTATCGTTTAGATTGGAAACAACGGATTTGGTAGACAATGAGATGCGTACAAGCGCAAGTTGAATACTTCGATTTCGTTGGACACTGCAAGATAATAGCTTACCTTGAAACCTAAACTTCTAAAGCATCTCCGCATAATTTTGGCTTACATTACAAGAAATGATAGTGACATTCTCGTTAACATATTTCAAGGTGGTTTAATTGAATTGAACTCCAATATTCAATAATCTAAAGTTGGTAACGATGAAAGTTATGGTGCCAAATTCAGATCCTTAGTTCTCTACTACAAGTACCTAAAGAATCCATCTTCACCTCTTAAGAGGCAGTTGTGGTGCAAAATTTTCAAGTTATCGAGCTTTTCTATCTCGAATCTATAAGTTTGATGAATGGTTTACCTGAACTTGAATTTATAAATTTGTGGAACAGTAATAATCACATTATTACGGATTTTTAAGTTTTTTTCATTATATTAAAAATCAAAAACAGTCTTGAGATTGTAAGTTACGAGGGAATGAGTCAACAGCCGGATCGTGTACTATTAGATACTATCGAGATCTTGTACTCTCAAGTCTGCAAATTCTAACCTGCTTTGCCTGGTAATCAATGCATCAAAAGAGCAAGCAGCGCAAATAATAATAGAGTTGAGAAAGCGTTTCGCAGGAAATTCTTGCAACACCTGTTCACCTTGTTCCTCCATTTCTTAGGAATCCTCGACACAACATTCCTTTCATTGTGGAGATCAGAAGTCTAGTGTCTTTGGGGGAAAGTTGTTGGAATAATTAAGAATGCTGATGAACCAGACATAATGGTCCAAAACCAAAATGATTTTGCCTTGAATCGACAAGGAACATGTAAAAATCCTCTTAAGAACCAACTGTCAAAAAGTAAGTTACAGGAGAACGGTTCATGCTCGTAGATGCGCCAGGACTAGTAGTTTCACTATTCCAGTCTTAGTCATGAAGTAAAGAAGGTGATCAAAATTTTCTTCCACTTAATGTACTGCCCTACTTATCTGCACTGCACCCAACGCTTGTTGAGCAGTTGGGGCCTATACACATAACCATAAAAGTTGGAATTTATTGAATCTGACCCGCAAAGTATTGTATGTAACTACAAGAAAGAGACTTGGAATTGGACAGCTATGGCTTAATCCTTCACATCATGACAATGGAAGGTTTGACTTTCAATCTTAAGCTACAAAAAATTATCATTCCAGGCAAGAAGTCAGCTCTCAATTCTATTAATATTCAATCTTATAATTTCATGTTTTTTTTTAATTTTGTTTTAATTCTTAGTGTTGCTAATCCCTCTATTCTTAAGATTTTTGTTAATGTTTCTAGTCTTAAACCCGATAATGTTACTTAGAAAAAAAACACAACTTTAAGTTCAAAGACTAAAAAGATGATTGTCTAAAAGAAAAGTTAACAGAGTAGTTTCTATACAGGAGCTGTTTCTGGTTCAAACAGCAGAATTATTGGTGAGTGAACTCATATCCAAATATAAATCATTAGGATGCCAGGATGCTAGAAAGTGGAAACCAAAGTTGATGAATAGTCGGAGGTAGGAATAAAGATAATGGACCAAAAAGCAGGTTCTCTTTGTTGTGCAAAAACGTTTTTAGTATACAGCAAACAAACAAAGCAAAAGAAAGGAAATTTCTAAGAAGGGGACCACCTCTGAGAACGCCATTACTTCGCTTTCAAGACCAATCAACTTCCCTCTCCAGCTGATTGCAGTTGCGGTGACCAACTTAATCTTCCTCAAGCTTTAAGCCTTTGTTCCTGCCTACCCCTGCCATTTGGTGAGGAGAGTGTCTACTGTTCTACAATGGACAAGTAGAGTTTTCAAAGATATGGATAACTCTATTGAGCCTGTTATAACACTCAATTACTCCCCCGAGTCTCAGGGAAATACTGTCGGTAACAAATCATCCCTTAAGGCCAAGAACATGGGCGATGGCGGTGATTCCAATTCCAGTCCTCAGTCGGTGTCTCCGACGCTTTACGAAGTGAACTTTCGCGACTTGAGTATGATGTTAATTCTTTAGTTTCAGGATGAGTAATGTTATGTATGGAAACTTTCCTGCTGGAGATTCTGGTTCCTTTACTCTCTCATAAACTAGTCTACATGTTTTAACAGCTTCTTAAACACTGTTGACTTCTTTGTGGTCTGAGTCAGCCCATGGTTGTCTGAATTAAGGGCATGTCTGGTCTTTACTGTCATCAGCCTGCATCTGGTGAGGCCATGGATCTATTTCCTGAGGTCATACACACCCTTTAAAGTTATCCATATTTTCTACGTAATCTAGGATCTGTGCTCTGGTTTGTAGTCTTGAACCCCTTGGGGAAATGTTAGCAGATGATAGCTACCCACAATTTTTTCCATGAACTTGTAACATCCTTAACGTGTTTGTTGAAGGGCAATTTGAAACTTCTTCACAGAATAGCAGTTTAGATCATATAGCTCTGAGTTTTCATACTGCTGTTTGAAGTTACAACTTCAACCTTCCATTTTTCACACGCTGTAGCTCATTTTGATCTGTTCTCTATAGATTTGCCAGCATGATTGAAGTATGCTGTTGACTTTTCAGGTGATCGGGAGATAATATACTTTGATTCTCAGCCTTGGTTAGAATCTGACTGTGAAGATTTTGCCAGTGTCAATGGCGGTAAGGTCTACAATAAACAATTTTCCTTTCAATTCATTGTCTATATTAGCTTATGGTTTACGATTCTTCTGTGCCAGCAGATTTTACCCCAACTCTTGGCTCTACTCCAGTTCACCCCAGCAGCTCCATAGAAACACCTGAGCCTGAAGAATCACTTTACAATGGCAGCAAAGTGAATGCAATACCTCCTGAATCGTCTCCAACTAGTGATATAAACAAGCAAGTTAAACAACTGTTTGAGCTGTTCAGTGAGACCTTAAGCGATGAATTGTCTCCCACTGATGCCAAATCCAAGTTACAAGAAAGTGAGAAAGCGAAGCCTCTGAACTTTTACCTTCCATCCAAACGTTCAAAATCAAGTCCTTATAAATCACTAGCAAATTCTTGTTGGCGCACCGAAACAAAAGTTGATGCACGTTCTGGGGAAGACAAACCGTCATGTTGTGCAGGTTGTTGCCTTCCAGATTTTGTTAGGAGACTGAGCTTCAAGGACAGAAAGGGCAGGCTAACCGACCCCAGATACAGTGATTAGGTTAAGCCGTACAATTACCTTTCTACTTATATCCCATGAACTGATTTCTTCCAAGTATGTATAATATACAGTACAAGAGCCAGTGTAAGCGTTTCCATTTTCCAATACGCTGAAAATTGAGAGTTATGGTAACTTGGACTTAAAAAGAGAGTCATGGTGAAACTGTAAATAACTGGATTGTTGAATGTACTGTCACTTGGAAGAACATGTAAAGTTGATATTTATGGTTTATAGTATATTTTATGAGATAATTAATTAAAGTATTCCATTTTTATGCAGTTATTTAATTAATTGGTGTATAATATAAAGTTATAAAATAAATATAATTTATAAATAAAATTATAATAAATTATAAGGATAAGTATGTAAAAATTTGTAGGACTTCTTCATATTTTGTATTTCAGCCATTATTATTGTTGATGTTGACGTTCCAAGAATGTAAAGATTTGTGAATATTTTATTCAATCTATGATAAAGAATCCACAAGTCAAGAAACTGATTCAAAATAACTGGGCCGTACAATTGTTTTTAAGTAAATAATTTATATTTGACATTATTACTTTCAAATTACAAATGTTTTAATGTAATTTAAACTATATTTTTGGTTACATAAATTTGTTTAAATAACATTTTTTGTGAAAATAATACTCATATTTAGTATTTATTTATTTATGTATAATTATTGAATAAGTACATTATAAAGATAAAATATTATATTTCTATGATAATAATATAATAATAAAATGATAATTGTCTTGCTTCGTGGGGATCATTTCAAAATAATTTCTCTACTGATTAGAAGTAAGGTTGCATACTACTAGACCTCTCTCAGCAGGATTTATACTGGATGTTCTTGTCGTTGTTGTTATACAATGATAATTCTAAAAAATAAAAACAGTCATGACAATAATCTTAAAAAGTTTAATGAAAATATTAACAACGGACTAGAATTGAAAAAATTGAAAATTTAAGTATTTAATTGTCATTTTTTAAAATCCGGGCTATAATTATAGAATTGAGTAAAGTTTAAGTTTTTTTAATCAACACTTAAAAATAAATTAATGGGAGTTAAAATTTTCTATCACTCTTTCATAAATTATAAGAATTAAATACATAAAAATAATATTTAAATCAATTTTTCTAGCAAACACTTTAAAGATCAAATCTTTAGTATACCATACTGATATAGAAAAATTCCCCATTCTTAAGCTCAACTAGCAAAATCATAATGTTAATAGGATAATAACTTAATAAAATGTAGTTCTATACTGTAGAAGCCAATTGTAGTATGGAATTAACTTACATTTAGAACATTCTATAGACCAGTTAATTAAATTTAAGGGTGACTTAACCCGTGACCTTTCAGTTACAAAGGAATAATCTTGTTACTTGCACCAAGACTCACCTTCGATTTAATTAAATTTGAAAATTTTAATCATTACTTAAAATTTGAGATAATTAATAATTAATGCAAGTGCTAAAATTTCATTTAATAAGAATATAAATGATGTATACTCTATTTCATTTCCTTAGGATTGTAGTTCAATTGGACAGAGCATCGCCCTGTCAAGGTGAAAGTTGCGAGTTTGAGCCTCGTCAATCTTAATGAATCCAAATCCAATAATCCAATAAAAAAAGATATCAATTCATCTCTCTCTTTTCTATAAAAGGGTGACAACTAATCAAATTTTATTCCTAAGGTAAGGAAATCTTTATAAGTATTTTTGTTTTTCATTTCTCATCAAAACAAATACAAATAAATAAGGTAATTTTCATTGCTTCAATGAGTTGTGGTTGATAGCAATGAGACTAACATCTTTTACGCATTTTTATAAATAAAGGGATCCGCCCATATCATAGGTATAGTTTGTATGACCATGATTGATCCTAAAAGGAATTAATAGAAAAAACAGCATGTCGTATCAATCGAGATTTCTGAGAATATTTTATTCTTAGTGTGTAACATTAAAAAATAAATTTAAGCTTAGGTCGAGTGGAATAAATGGATTCTACAGCTCCAATTATAAGGAAACAAACAAGCTACGACCTTACGTTCATTCTTAGTTTGAATTTGAATGATGTCTCAATCTAATTAGGTGTTAAAATATATTAGTGCATGCTGCGAAAAATCTTTTTCCATGAGCGGGTTGTAACACCCCACTCTCGCGCGACCCGAACCTGACATCGACGGTGATATCCGAGTCCGTGCCCCGCGAGGGTGGCGTGCTAAAGTACTCACTCAATCAGAAATCGGTATATATTATTTATTTTTTTGTCAAACGTACGCGAAAATCCATAATCGAAAAATTTGGGCCCACTTTTATTCAGAAACATTTTTTTTTGTTTTTAAGAGTTGACATCTTTTAACCATCCTTTTTAAAGAATCAGAATTTCGATTTGCCCATTCCAGAAATAAAACATATTACACTTGACCAATTTCCTTTGCAAAACCTTTTTCCAATCGGGAAGGTATATACAACAATTACACTCAAATACACAAAATACAATAATTTGCGAAAACAAATACAATTCGACACAGTGCAGACGCGAACTGATCCCGACCTTTATCTTTCACTTGCATGCATTAAGCATACTCCCGTTGTCTAACGGGGTACTCTTCAAAACCTGAAAAAATAATTGCAAATTTTGGGTGAATTTTTGCGAACTCAGTGAGTGACCATCATCGATGGTTTACCCAATCACAAAACACATAACTCATATCATTATACATTTCACACTTCACATTTAATACAATTTAATCACTCATTTTATGCATATGCAGTGCACATGAGACTCACTTTCTATTTGTTATTTTGTTGTGACCGAGTGCCTAAACTGTCCCACGGAGGGCTCATTAATAACTGTCCCATATAGGGCTCATTAATCGTTGAGCCTGAGGCTCTGAATCACTTTTGAGCTCGAAGCTCATTTTTACTCGTTGAGCGTTAAGCTCTATCGTTGGCTACTCTGGTCACAACTACCATTATATTTCATGCATTCATGAGATGGAATGCATCGCTCACATTTGCATAGACTTATTCAATCATTTCCCATATCATTGGACATTAGTCCAGAAATTACCCTTTCATTCATATGCAAATGTACATCCAGAACAAGTTGAACAATCACATTATGTACACTTAGTTCATCCGATTCATATTCAAGTAGCACTTCAATATCCCATTCAAAATTCACATCATCGGATCTTCTGTTCGGAAACCAGCATATTCAATCACATTCATACAGTCAATAGTCAATCAATACAAAAATTCAAATAAAAACAAACAATAATATGAGACCATCTCGGTCTACTCACAGTACGCTCCAAATTAGCATTGGCTTCTAATTTCTGGGAACGCCCGAATGCGGACGTTTATCCTGCACATCCAAATTATACAATATGCACATTACACATACATTAATCACTTTGCCCAGGAATTCATTTATGCACAAATATGGAAGATGTACAATGCATGTTCACGACAATCCCGGGTATTTTTTCGTCAAATTCTCATATCAAACCCATTTATACTTAGGTTTAAGCCTCATTAAAACCATTAGAATCTCCATTCCTTTCTCATTGACTCACTTTCAGAATTTTCCAAAACGTACTTTCGGGTCTACTATCCACGTTCAATGAGAAAGTGAAACTGATGAAATTTGGTCATACCCTCTTCTAGACATGTGTTCCCCTATATCTTATGAATCCATTGAGACCAAGATCACTCAACTTGGTTCAGTGAATAGGAAGATATGGCTTAAACACCTTTGGATTGTTCTTAGGCCAAACCAATATGTTATACCCAAATTCCATCTAGACTTAGAACATCTTAGGAATTGAAGCAAAATTTAGCTTCTTCATATGATTTGTAGCCCTATATCTTAACTTTACTCCAAAACAAGAACCATCTCATTTGAAATCCTATAGGTCCAGATATAAGCAAAACATTGAAGTATGATCATTAACTACTCCCATTGACACTGTTCCAACAGACCACCAAGCTTTCTTTTTATCAATCTCTTTCAATTCAACTCCAATTAATACCAATTTTTGTGGAGATGTAGGAAAATGTGTTGGGAATCTAATGCTTCAAGAACCAAGGCATTTGGAGGTCTAAAGAAGGAGTTATGATCCAAAGAAGCAACCATGTTCAAACCTTTTATCCAATGTAACATACTTTGGCGCAAACACCATAACTCTCACTATATCTATCAGATTGACTTCGTTCTTAGACAGTTATAAAGTAGACATCCAGGGCTACAACTTTCATGAAGACCAAAATTTGAAATTCTATCGTTTAGAGGGTCAAAACACACGGCACGTATGAATTTACACGGTCAGATCGTGTAACCTTAGGGTGAAATGTGTCCCCTGCGCCCAGATTTACACGGCCCGTGTGAATTTACACGGGCAGACCGTGTAACCTTCGGGTGAGCTAAAATTTTCACCCCCAAAACTCCTCCAAAGGGTCTTAAACCCATTCTAACCTTCCATACACTCTTAAGCATCCCCAAATCACCTATTCTTACGCCATTATCACTCCAAAACTCCAAACTCTTTAAACACAATTTATGAAACATTAGCAATCAAATTCCAACTCATTTCCAACATCATCCCTATGGATAAATCTTTCAATTTCATCTAATTTTAACTCAACATCCACCATGCATATCTTATCTTTCCTACTTGATCATAAACACCCAAATATCATGCATTTACACTCACTCAATACATAACACAACATACATTCATTCACAATTTTTGATGCTCTAATTTTCCTAACTTCATGCCAAACTTTGGGACTCTTCAAGACAACATTTAAAAACAACATCTTCA